>CAOKZL010003013.1:0-135716 GCA_948472985.1 Iguana delicatissima
AATACTTAGGAATTTATTTGACAAATAAAAATTCAGATTTATTCAAGAATAACTATGGGAAGACCTGGAAACAGATAAAGGAAGACTTTAGGAGTTGGGAAAATAAAAACCTCTCATTGTTAGGCCGAATATCAGCATTTAAGATGGTGGCTCTACCAAAAATGCTTTTCCTGTTCCAGAATATTCCGGTAGTAAACAATGAATCGATATTTAAAGAGTGGAAAAAAGATCTCACAAAGTTCATTTGAATCATAGAATCATAGAAATGTAGAGTTGGAAGAGACCACAAGGGCCATCCAGTCCAACCCCCTGCCATGCAAGAAAACCCTCAAAGCACTCCCGACAAGTGGCCATCCAGCCTCCGCTTAAAAACCTCCAACAAAGGAGACTCCACCAAACTCCGTGGCAGCACATTCCACTGCCGGACAGCCCTAACCGTCAGGAAATTCTTCCTGAGGTTCAGGTGGAATCTCCCCTCCTGCAGCTTGTATCCATTGCTCCTTGTCCTGGTCTCAAGAGCAGGAGAAACAAGCCCACTCCCTCCTCGACATGACATCCCTTCAAATATTTAAACATGGCTATCATGTCCCCTCTCAACCTTCTCTTCTGCTGACTAAACATACCCAGCTCTCTAAGTCTGTCCTCATAGGGCATGGCTTCCAGCCCCCTCACCATTTTGGTTGCCCTCCTCTGGACCTGCTCCAGCTTATTCATATCCTTCTTGAATTGGGGTGCCCAGAATTGGACGCAGTATTCAAGATGAGGTCTAACCAAAGCAGAATAAAGTGGTACCAATACCTCCCTCGATCTAGACACCATACTCCTATTGATGCAGCCAAGAATTGCATTGGCTTTCTTGGGTGCTACAACACACTGCTGACTCATGTTCAGCTTGTAGTCTATTAAGACTCCTAGATCCCTTTCACACGTACTGTTAGCCAGCCACATGTCCCCCATCCTATATTTCTGCATACCATTTTTTCTGCCTAAGTGTAGGACCTTACATTTCTCTCTGTTGAAATTCATTTTGTTAGCCTTGGCCCAGCTCTCCAATCTGTCCAGGTCCTTTTGAATTTTGATCCTGTCATCAGGCGTATTAGCAACCCCTCCTACTTGGTGTCATCTGCAAATTTGATCAGCGTGCCCTCTATTCCTTCATCTAAGTCATTAATGAAGATATTGAACAGCACCGGGCCCAGGACAGAACCCTGTGGCACCCCGCTAGTCACTTCTCTCCAGGATGAGAATCTGCCATTGGTGACCACCCTTTGGATACGGTCAGTCAGCCAGTTACAAATCCACCTGACAGTAGCCCTGTCCAGTCCACATCTTACTAGCTTCTTTCCAAGAATGTCATGGGGAACTTTGTCAAAGGCCTTACTGAAATCAAGATATACTATGTCCACAGCATTCCCTTCATCTATCAAGCAAATAACTCTATCATAAAAAAAGATAAGATTAGTCTGGCATGACTTATTTTTGAGAAATCCATGTTGACTTTTCGTAATTACGGCATTGTTTTCTAAGTGATTAGAAACTGACTGTTTGATGATCGGCTCCAGGATCTTTCCAGGTACTGATGTCAGGCTGACTGGGCAATAATTATTTGGGTTCTCTTTTTTCCCCTTTTTGAAGATGGAGACAACATTTGCCCTCCTCCAGTCTGCCGGAACTTCTCCTGTCCGCCAAGAGTTTTCAAAGATTATAGCAAGAGGTTCCGCAATGACCTCTGCTAGTTCTTTTAAAATCCTAGGATGCAATTCATCTGGCCCTGGAGACTTGAATTCATCCAGAGTAGCCAGGTATTCCTGTACTACCTCTCTACCTATTCTGTGCTGCATTTCTCCCACTTCATCACCTGCTCCCCAACCGCCAGGTTGAGTGTTTTTATCCTTTTGGGAAAAAACTGAGGCAGAACTGAGGAGTTCTGCCTTTTCTCTTCCTCCTGTTATTAATTCACCATCTTCCCTGCGCAGTGAATGGAAAGAAACCTCACCTTAGATTCAAAATACTCTGTGATGACAAGAAACGTGGAGGATTAGCACTTCGCAACCTGAACTTATATTTCCAGGCCTGCTGTTTAGAGTGGCTCCAAGAATGGATGAAACTAGAGGATCATAGACTTCTTGCACTTGAGGGGACACAGTTGGCTTTTGGCTGGCATGCCTACTTGGGATTCCTCAAAGACATGGCACTACAAGACTTTAACCATCATTTTGTAAGGAGATCCATACTTAAAACATGGAATAAATATAAATCCAGACTTTATCTAAAAACCCCACTTTGGATATCTCCCCATTAAGTTTTTTACAAGCGCGAAAATATCTTTCATAGAAAATGGATGATGTATGGTGATATATTAATAGTAAAAGGCACAGAAATAAAAATGAAAACAATAGAGGAATTGCGGGAAGAAGGTATGAACTGCCATTGGTTGCTATATCAACAGATGTATGAGAAATTCAAGATGGAAAAGAAATTGAATGGATTCCAAACACCAAAAAATTGGTTTGATCTGGTGATGTTTGAGAAGAATAAAGGATCATTCTCCATAATATATCAACATCTGTTGGAATGGCTCACTGAAGAAGAGGTAGTAAAAGAATCAATGATACGGTGGGCCCAGAATGTGGGTAGGGAGAGAAGTTTGGATCAATGGCAAAAAACTTGGCAAAAAAGATTGAAATATACTGTTTGCCAAAATTTGCGTGAGAATGGTTATAAAATGCATCTGAGATGGTATCTTCCACCCAAAAGGTTGGCAAAAATGTACAAACGTGATGATAGATGTTGGAAATGTCAAACAGAGAAAGGCACTTTCTATCATCAGTGGTGGCTCTGTAACTATGCACAGAGATATTGGAAATATATTCATTTGACCATGGAGAAAATTTTAGGGATTATATATGGGATGCTTCCAGAAATGTATTTATTGAATGTTTTGGGAGATGAAATGGAGAAAAAATGTGGAAAGATTACTTTTTACGTGATAGTATGTGCCAGAATAGTTTTTGCAAGATATTGGAAATCTCATGAAATTCCTATGGAAGGAGAATGGGGAAAAGCCTTATGGAATATGATGATAATGGATAAACTAACTCTGCTTCTCAGTAATAAAAATTTAGCAGAATTTAATAAAACTTGGGAGCCGCTAATATCTTTTTTTAAAGAAAAGTGGAAAGACAAAATAATTGAAGAAGGATTCTAGAATGAAGTGGTAAGTGGGATAATGACATAAACAAATATATATATATATGGTTTAGCCTATTCTGAAGGATAAGATTTGTATCTTTTGAATTCAAAAGAATTAAGATGGTGTTAATTAACAGATCAAATAGACATAATACAGATCCTGTCTGAAAACTGATGATACATCAACAAAACTAATCAAGTGGGAATTTCTTTTGTCGTTGTTATATGTTGTATTATGTTATTTTATGCTTTATATTCTGTATATTCTGTATTATGTTCGTTTTATGTTATGTTTGAGTTTTGTAAGACATGTGTTTTAATGGTTGGAAATTTTATTAAAAATCATTTAAAAAAAAAGAAAAGAAAAGGTGCAATAGAGCCGATTCCCTTTAGTTCCCTTCAAATATCCTTCAGATATTTCCTTGTCTCAAAGAGGGCCGGCAGCCTCAGACCCATCCTAGACCTCTGAGGTGTAAACCATTTCATCAGACCTCACAAATTCAGGACGATATCTCTGAAGTCCATCTTCCTCCTTCTACAGAGATGTGTCTGGTTCACCACTTTGGATATCAGAGAAGCTTATTTTCACATCAGCATTTGACAATAGCACAGAAGGTTTCTGGCCTTCACCATCAGCAGAAGAGCATTCAGATTTCGTGTTCTCCCATTTGGCTTGAACATGACGCTAAGGGTGTCCACAAAATGTATGGCAGTTGTAGTGTTGGTTCTTCAACAGTGGGGAGTTGTCTTCCTTGTCTCAAAGAGGGCCGGCAGCCTCAGACCCATCCTAGACCTCTGAGGTGTAAACCATTTCATCAGACCTCACAAATTCAGGACGATATCTCTGAAGTCCATCTTCCTCCTTCTACAGAGATGTGTCTGGTTCACCACTTTGGATATCAGAGAAGCTTATTTTCACATCAGCATTTGACAATAGCACAGAAGGTTTCTGGCCTTCACCATCAGCAGAAGAGCATTCAGATTTCGTGTTCTCCCATTTGGCTTGAACATGACGCTAAGGGTGTCCACAAAATGTATGGCAGTTGTAGTGTTGGTTCTTCAACAGTGGGGAGTTGTCTTCTTCCTCTATATCGATGATTGGCTCATCGTCACCCCTTCTTGGTGCAAAGTTCATCTCGATATTGACGAGACTCTCCACCTGCTAACCTTCCTGGCCCTTACCATCAACTTCAACAAATCTCATCTCCATCCGACTCACCAAATACAGTTTATTGGAGCCATCCTTGACTCCCCCCATTAGATGGCCTTCCTGCCCCATGACAGGATTCTCCATCTCTCCAGAGCCATATCTACTCTTCAAAGGAATCAGCGCACTACTCCTTGATCCATACAGATCTTCCTTGGCCTCATGGCCTCAACGATGGCCATCATTCTCTTCATTAGATTTAGAATGAGACCCCTGCAAAACTGGTTCCTGGAGACCTTCGATCCTTTCTTCGACAGCCCCTTTTGATGGCTCTTGATACCAAGACACCTGGTCTGCTCCCTCCTCTGGTGGAAGAACCCCAACAACCTGTTACAAGGAATGCCCTTCCACACTCCTGATCCCACCATAGTCATCTCAACCGACGCATCCCAAGAGCGCTGGGGAGCTATACGGGACACCTCTCGGTCAAAGGCTGATGGTCCCACTTCTCCAGGAGTCTTCACATCAACGTCTTTAAGATGCTAGTGGTCATCAAGGCTCTCCGAGCTTTCAAGATGTGGTCCAGAATCACACCGTACATATCCTGACAGACAGTACTGCGATGACTTACTATATCAACAAGCAAGAGGGCACCCGATCTGCCACTCTCCTGAGACTCACCCCCCACCTCTGGAACTGGTGCTTCTCTCGTTGGATATTTCTTCTCACCCTCATCTACCTGGTGTCGAGAACATGTTAGGGGACCATCTCAGTTGCTTGGTATCGACTTCCCGCGAATGGGAGATTGACACCGGCACTCTAACAGAAGTCTTCCAGGCCTGAGGCATGCCCGAGATCGACTTCTTTGCATCCCTCTTGAACAGACAATGCCATCTATTTTGCTCCAGGGGAGGAGTGGGCAAGGCCTCTCTAGGGGATACCTTCCTATTTCACTGGAAGGGCCCACTCATCTACCTATTTCCTCCCATTCCCCTCATCACAAAGGTCATCAAAAAACTCACTCAGGACAGACCCTCAGTGATCATGATTGCTCCCTGGTGGCCTTGCCAGCCCTGGTTCGCACCACTCCTCCTGCTCTCAAGAGGATGGTATCACAGGCTGCCACCCAAACCAGACCTACTCATGATGGACAACGGTACCGTGAGACATCCCGATGTCAATGATCTCAAACTGACAGCATGGAACCTCCTCCCGTGACCTCTCTTCCACCAGCTGGCCGTCAAGTGATCGAAGCAGCATACAAACCCTAAACTGTTCAATCCTACTCTTACAAACTCTCAAATTTCACTGCCTTTCTCCAAGAGAGAGAACTCAACATTTACTCCTTCACCACAGTCCATCTCCTGGATTTTCTCTCATCTTTGGCTGATAAGGGCCTTTCCCCCTCCTCCATTTGGTGCTATCTCTTGGCTATCTCCTCCCACCTCCAGCAAAAAGGCAGGTCTTCCTGCTTCCATGACTCTTTGGTCCATAGGTACCTTCAAGGCTACAAATATCTGCACCCTCCAGACCTCCTATCCCAGGCTGGAACCTTTCTTCAGTCCTTTCACAACTCTCAAAGCGTCCCTTCGAACCCATCGCTACCTCTGGCCCTCACCTTCTCTCTTGGAAGACTGCCTTCTTAGTTTCAATCATGTCAGCACAACGAGCTAGTGAGCTGTGTGCACTTCAAGTGGACAAACCTTACCTTTGCTTCCACCATGATAGAGTGATTCTCAGGCCTCACATCTCCTTCCTCCCTAAGGTCATTTCCATCTTCCACCTCAATCAGGACATAGTTCTCTCTGCCTTCTTTGCCAACCCCTCTTCTTGCCTTGGAGCGTAACCTTCATGCCCTAGATGCATGCAGGGCCCTCACTTTCTACGTCCAGCGCACTGCAGAATTCAGGAGATCACAGAGATTTTTTTTTGTCTGCTGTTCCTCAATGAAGAAGGGCCTTCCTCTATCCACCTGGCACCTCTCCAAGTGGGTGGCCTCTACATTAGACTTGCCTATGAACTGGCGGGATAGGATCCACTTCCACACATCAGAAGCCATGCCACGAGAGCCCTATCTACCACTATGGCCTTTCTCAAAGGTTTGCCCTTAGAGGACATCTGCAAAGCAGCGATCTGGTCCCAACCTATGACCTTTTCCTCCCACTACAGGATTGACTAGAGATCCTCCAGGGGTTCTGCCTTTGGCAAAGCAGTGCTGTCCTCCTCAACACTATGATCCATGACACCACTGATAATCACACCTATTATTGATACTCTATTGCCTCATCACTTACCTAGCATGCCTTCTATGTCTATTGGGTGCTGTTTTCTGTTGCTTTCATGACACTCCCACCTCCGGCACTATCAGCTTGCCAGTCACCCACTTTGTGTGAGTTACAGAGACCATGAAGAAGGACAGGTTGCTTACCTGTAACTGGAGTTCTTTGGTTATCTGTAAGCTCACACAATCCCGCCCTCTTTGTGTCCTGTTGCGCCTGTTGTGCGAGAGCGTTGTGGCAGTCAAGGAACTGAGTATGTGGGCCCCAGGTGGTCTTATATAGCCACGGGGGAAAGGGGCGGGGTTTCCACCAAAATGCTAGGTCTAGAGCTCTAGAAGTTTCCGTAGTCATTACTGCACAGGCACAGATGACCCACTTTGTATGAGTTTACAGATGACCACTCAAAGAACTCCAGTTACAGGTAAGCAACTTGTCCATATTATACATGCATACACACACATACACAAGAGATTGTGTTGTTAGAATTTTACTTTACATTTCATATTATAGTTGTCCTGTTTTAATTTCTTTTCTAATATATAGCCAACTTGCACCTGTTTTGCAGAGTAAGAATAGTAATTATGTGCTCCCTTAGACCAGAAAAATAAGTCTTGGGTGGTCACTTACACATTATCAAATTAAAAAAAAAAGTATTACCAGAGAAAGAAGGACAAAAGAAATACAGATCTGCATTATGTTCACATATTTCAATGTATATGTTGACCTGTGTGCCTAAATGAAATTTTCGATGTACTGGTAATTAACATAATGAAACTAAAAATATAAGCTCTACATACTAGCCCAAACCGTGGCCAGGTGATGTCCCTATCTGCTCAGTCTGCTATAGGTGCTACCTGTGGATAGGCAACTTCAATGTACTTGCTCTCCATTCTTGTGGTTTTTCATCTTTAAACCAGACTTGACTGGTCAGCCTTTCAAATAGAGGACGCCCTCAGACAACAATCCAAGAACAATCCTTCAAAGAGAAGAAGGTCTTTTGTAAAGTAGGACACATAGTCAACCCTATAGAATATTATTGTCATTTTTCCTCGGCATGTTGGTTTCTGTGTTCCTTTAGAGTATCTGAGTTGCAGACATGTCCCCTGTGCCCTGGTTTACAAAATGCTGCTGCCTCTCTCTTCCTACTGTGTGCAGTTTAATTCTCTCCATAACATTGACAAGGAATTTGTGTGATGTGCAAAGGTTGAGGGTGTGTTCCTGAACTCCTACCACCTGGCATTACTGCTTGGGTTATTAGTTCCTAGTAATTTAGTGCCCTTGTGCAGGGTCGATTTGTGCCTTTCATTTCTAATTGATCTAGTGGCTGTTTAAATGGCAGCAGGCATCTGCTGAGAGTAGGAAGGTTCATAAGGCGAAATAATTCATAACACCGTCTGGAATTTGCCTTTCATATCTCTCAGCTAAGCCCCAGCAGGGCTGCCTAAATTACAACCAAATTCCCCCCCCCCCATATTCTGCTCATGGCTTGGAGAATCTTGCATTAAACTGGGATCAGTGTAGATTAGACTGTAATATGCTGCAGCATTAGTGGCTGCAAATGAAGGCTTATACTAGAGTTTAACCCCTTCACCTGCCTTTCTCTTTGTCTTGGTCCTGAAAGGCTTGGCTAATCCATTGGTTCCTCCAGTTTGTTGATGTGTATAATAGATCTTCAGCTCATGGGATTCCTAGGATAGCTTTAGTGCTAAACTTTCAAGACAACAGGCAATAAAAAAAATTAAAACATGCTTGTTTTGATTAAATAAAGAATGACTTTTAGCCCTTAGTGGAATGGGCATGTGGTATTTCTAGTTCCTCACATATGTGAAGGTTGGAGGAAAATGTGATATCCAACATCATGTTAGACTGGTACTGCCAGTCTCAGCAGCCTCGTTGCCAAATCACTGTACAGAGGTGTGGAGTGCTTAATTTATTTGCAGTACACCTGTCTTGGCAAATAAATAGCAAATAAAGCAGATGAATAGCAAATAAAGTGTACTAGACTCAGTTGAAGCTTGCTGGCTTGCTTACTCAATCAAACCTCAAGTAATGACCTTAATTGCAGAGCTAATCAAAGCATGGAGCAAAATTGCATCTATTGTCTCTGACAACCAGTGTCCACATGTTGATCAGGTTCACTTGCTTAGAAGCTACATGCATGTTACTTGTCAGTATCATGCAAAAAAAGTAGACTGCTAAATGAACAAACATAACTTGAGTGCATATCGCTTATATATCCATAGGTTCCATGCAGAGAGGCTGGTTGGCTCATAGATAAACATAGAACACTGCTGTATTCCAGTTTATACTGTTTGTCTATGAAGCCAAGCCAATAGCAGCAGCTCTTTATAGTCTGAAGTAGAGATTTTTTCCATCATTTTCTATATCACTTTCTGCTACAGAGACCTTCTACATACAAAACATGTGGCTGTGTTGCTACTAAGATATAATTTGGTCCATAGCGGTTTTGTGTTTAAAAAAAAAAGGCAGAGCAAGAATGAAAAAGAACAGCCCTTTGGTAATGCCAGCTGAGATCCTACATCACAGTCTAAAGTTTGTAACATCACGAGTCTGTAGCTACATTACAGAAATGGAACAGAACCCTGTTAGTGAATTGCACAGATGTGCAAGCAGGATACTAGCAAGAGTGTTATGATATACATTGGGCACTTCTGATACACATCAGATAATCCCAGCATTTGCTAGCTGGTTTCCAGAAGCACATTGTGAGGGGGTGCCCCAACGCACATTGATGCTCATTGGATCAGTCACCACACTGGCTACCATTGCATAATAGGCACCCATGTATTATAATGTCATGGCTTGTATTCACAGTATTCATAACATCTGAATACAAACAACTCCATTCAATTTTGCTCACACATAGAGCCATTGACAAAGATATGTCCTAAGCAGAATACCAGCCAGTTTTCGGACCTGACATGAAGTCTCTTATTGTAGGCTTCAAGCTCAAAGCTTGAAGAAGTTACTTTTTTAGTTGACATTTCTCAGAATTCTCTAGCAAGAGACTAGGAGCTTCTGGCCCTGTCATCCAAAAAAAAAAAAAAAATGTTTACAAGCTTTGCTCAAGCTTCATGTCTTATAAAACAGCAAGTCACTGCCCTTTTTCAAATATATGAGTGAAGCTAATTTCCTTTTTGTGAGAGTTATCCTTTCAAGCTGTTTTAGAAGCAGAACAAATTTTTCAACCCTCGAACTGGTAACAGGTAAAGAAGCTGAAAATCACTTGCAGTACAAAACTGCATCAGAAAAATAGAACTGATACTGGTGACATACATTTGTCTCTGAACTGCTGTTGCATTTTCCTTTATCCTCAGGCATCCCCTTTTCCCCCCCCTTACACTGCTGTTTGAGAAGTGTGAGCAGGCGACTCAGGGCTCAGAGTGTATCACTTCTGCCAGCTTTGATGTTGACATTGAGAATTTCGTCCATCAGCAAGAACAGGAGCACAAACCATTCTTCAGCGATGATCCTGAACTGGACAATCTGGTAATGTTTTGGCCTGGACCAGTCACCCTTATTCATTGATATTGTATTGTACTTGTCTGTAGACAAAGTCCCTCCCCTCTCTGTGCCTTCTAACTCTACTCCAAATTGGATAATATGCAAGAATAGAGCTTAGAAAAGTTACTTGGAGGGATTCTAGGAATAGTAGTCAGGAAATAAACTTTTTCCAAGCTCTGCAGCTGGAGACATCTCAAGTTGTCCTGAATGAGTTTGTTGTTGTTGTTGTTGTTGTTGTGTGCCTTCAAGTTGTTTCCAATTTATGGTGACGCTGAGGTGAACCTATCACTGACTTTCCAAGGCAGAGCGGGGAATTGAACCCTAGTCTCCAGTGTCATAGTCCAGTGCTCAGACCACTGCACCATGCTGTCTCCCTGCATGAGTAGGTTAGGAAAGTTAAGGGAAATCTGAATGTGTCTTATTTTGCATAAGTATCCAAGTATTTCCAGCAGCCATTCACAGTAGAACATTTTATAGCTGTTGACTCAGGAAGATGTGATGGTCTGTTACATTAGAGCAATTTGGGGAATATGGTTACATTTGGGAAAAGACGTTGTTTGAGAAGGAAATAACCAATATGGAGAGAGGATACTGTTGCCTAAGGGGAGAAAGCTTCTGACATTAAGGAAGGTTTTCAACTTAAAGAGAGTATGAAATCATACCAGTGATAGATTTCTAAGATTCATTATTTTGGCTGGCTGGTTGTATGCATGTATGTATTTATTATTACCTGTCATATATGTGTGTGTGTGTGTGTGTGTCTATATATATGATAGGTAGTGTAATAAAATATGGAGAGAATCACCTAGCCTTAAGAAAATGGGCTTTGTGGTCTCTGTCTTATGTCCTAATAATCCATGGTTTTATAAAAGGCTGGGGAGCAAACTAATATTAATTGTGTGACAGTCTCTTAGGCTTCTGTATTACAGCATCACAAGAAAAGGCAAAATTACAGTGATTACTTACATGTCATCAAAAGAGAGGATAAAAGAAGGCACAAAGCTATCTATGATTTTCATATGATAATTTACATAAGTACAGATCAGCCGGGGTATTAAACTATAGATTCCATTATCCCCAGAGACCATAGCCAACAACATGGCCAACTGTCTGGGAATAAAGAGAATTATTCAACAAATCTGGAGGTCAGCACATCAGAGAAGATTGGTATCAATGTCAATTTAGTATTTTCCTATAACTGAAATATAGATGCACTAAATCTCATCATAGCAGAGAAGAATGTAACCAGTGTGTCTGCTCAGTCTGCTGTCCATGCCTGCTGGGGAACAACTTCAAGGTCCCTGCTCTTTCTTCTTAAAGTACATCATCTTTAATTCTAACCTGAAAATACTAAGAGAGCATGCCAATAAACAGAGAGTGTCAGAGAGCAGAAAGCATTGACCAGGTGTCAGACAGTGCTGAGTGTCCTATGGAGATTGCACTTAACCCTTAACCTTTACCGTTGAAGCCAATGTACTGCCTTCAGGCACAGTGGAATTTTTTTTTTCATTGCCAATGCTGGAGTAAGAATTAACTAGAAGCAGAGGGCATCAGGCTAACATGAGGAACCTGTGGCCCTCCAAATCTTTTAGGACTTCAGTCTCCATCACTACTTATCAGCATGGCCAGTAGTGATGAATGATGAGAATAGTCATGCTTCAGCCTCTGATGAGCCACAGATTCCCAACCTGCCATCATAAACAGTGTATCACCAGCATTGCAACAGGACCATAGTTCACCTTGTAACTCATTTGGAGCTCTGGATGAATGCACAGCTCATGGTGGGGGGCAGATCCTCTAGATGTTGTTGGGCTGCAGCTCCCATCAGCCCTAGCCACTATAGCCAACAGTCATGGGAGCCACAGTCCAACAATGTCTGGGGAGCCACACAGGGATATGCTTCTGGCCTGCTGTTACATTTTTATGTTTTTCCCTCACCACCCAAGATGGCTGGGATGATGCATTGTCCAAATTATCCCCATGTGGCTTGTATGGGCAGAATGTTGGACACCACTTTTGAAACCATTACTAAACCTTGCAACAGTGAACCACGTAATCAGTAATATGTTATGTGAAGGAGGATTTTACTCTTATCCATTCTGAATCTATGGCTTAGCTTCACATGCTTGTGTGAAAAATACAGCATGTTAGCTTCACATGTTTGTGTGAAAAATACAGTTGTGTAAAAAGTGCAGTTTGCACAGTGATTAGCAATCAAAGAAACATTAGACATTATTAGACCATCTGGGATTTAAAAAACCCAGACTTATGACTGATACATCATTATTATGATATTCTCTTGGCAAATGGTATGTATATCTTTATTCTGATGTGATGGGAAAAGGTTTTCGCATACACACAGGTAATAATTTTGGAGATACAGATAAGCCTTCTGGCACAGGATTATGGTCATATGATGGAGTTGTGCATAGCATTGAATATGGTAGTTTAAAGCAGGGGTGGACAAATTATGGCCCATTGGGCCACACCTTCCCCTAGGCCTCAGTTTATTTTATTTTTTTATCAAGTTTTATTAAAATATTAAAATCAGTAGAATTACATTTTCAATAATAAGTTATGTACTCACTTACATTTAGATAACATGTTCTATATCTTCCATTCACGTTAATCCATAGTACTTACTTCGTGTAGCAAACTGTATAACCTATATCTGTCACATTATTTCTGTCTTTTTTCTTAACATAATGTATTTCCACTGTACAAAATGAATTTACTTCCTGCTTATCTTTTTCCAGTTTATTTTGCATGCTGTTATAGTTACCTCTATATCTACATTACATTCTATTTGTTTTAACCCAACATTCAACCTACACTCTCCTTGTCCTAATGATAAACCACTCTAGTAATTCAATATTTCACTGTTACCCTTTCCCTTATTGACCCCGGTTAGGGTATATCTAAAAGTTGTTGAACCGCTGTTCTGGCTTTCTTAATATTATTTAGTTACAATGTCTCTTAATTTACATAATTTTACAAAATTTTACAAAATTACATTGTCTCCATATCTTTTTTGCAAGTAACTTGTTATTGGTTTCCTCTCTGTATCATATATTGCTTTTCTCCCTTCTTTAAGTGCTTTTGAAAGTTGGTCACAGTTCTTCATTTCATTAAGTTTTACAAGCCATTCATCAAGTTCTGGAGTTTGTTGACTCTTCCAGTACCTAGCATAAACAATTCTTGCAGAAGTGACCATATATAATAATATTTTCCACCTATTTTTTGCAATTAGTTGTTGGTGATTCGGAATGATATTCAACAGATACAATTCCAGCGATAATGGTATATTAGTCCCAAGTATCTCTACCATGATTTTATTTATGTATTTATTTATATTTTTCCAAAATGTTTTTGCCTTTTTGCACGTCCACCACATATGGTAGAACGTGCCTTCTTCTGCACCACATTTCCAACGTTTTTTTCCTGCCCAATTTATGTGGACTCAGATGCCATTGGTGGAGCATTTTTAGGTAATTCTCTTTAAGATTTTGGGATAAAGTAAATTTTTGCATCCGTCTCCAACTGTGTTCCCAGTTTTCAAGGTTAATAGTTTTACCTATGTTTGAGAACCATTCACTGAATATTTTTTGAAGGGGCATTATCAATTCATCTTATAATATGTTGCCGAAAAGCCATCGGGGCCTCAGTTTAGTGGGTCTTAAAGCCTGCCCCAGAAATACACAAACATCATCCAAAGCCTCTTAGTTTTTTAAAAAAATTGCATGCTTTGGGGGCAGTTTTGGCCCAAAACTATGCAGAAAACCACCAAAATACAAAATACCCCCAACCCCAGCACACTGCCCCTGAACACCTCCATTTCCCTCTTTAGTCCCTCTCAAAATGGCAATGGGAAATGATGTGATATCACTTCCTGACATCGTACTCCTAAGGAAAACAAAGATATTTGTGCTTGCTGTGGGGGGGGGGGTATGAACCGCAAGGGCCTGAAACATGAATTGGCTCTTAAGCCCTGGCTGAAGGTTTTGACTAACCATGTTTCTTCTGAATCATCACTCGACCAGAGCAAGATTCCTAGGTCTGGTCCTGGCAGCCTACTGAGCTGGCTCCCTGAGGCAGCACATTGTGGTTGTCATGAAAGGTTAGGAAATTGTTAGATATTTTTCTTACTGCCAAGAAGATGGAAAAGCACTTGTAGTAAGTTCTGCCTCTGGTACAGCACTGACCTTACTATGGTACGGATTGAAGTTGCTACCTCCCGACAGCAGATTTGGGACTTATCATGATAAAAGAGCAGCAAATCATGTTAATTTTTTATCAATGTGTTTTTACTGCCAGGAAGAAAAAAAATTCTAAGAGTTTTTTGTCTCAGATGCAAAAAAGAAGGAAGGGAGGAAGGGAGGAAAAACCACTTGGCAGGATTTTAGTACTATTTACCTTAGCTTTGGAAGTTGAGATGGGATTGTATTCTGCAACAAAATGTTTTTGTCTGGCCCTACTTAAGTGTAAAAGTAATAGTTGTGGAATTCCCAGTAGTGATAGGAAGCTCTCTTGCAGGAGGAGGTTTCATTTGCTTTCTTACACAACACCTTTACCACCTTTACCCCATGGAAGATAAGCAGAGGCTCTTTCTCCCTCTGGTCAGCAACTGGCTGTGTGCCTAGGAGTCGACTCTTCTGACCATCTTTCTGCATCTGGGGGAAAAAAGCAGCTTCTGTTCCTGTCTTGGGGAAGGGGAAAGAATTGATAGTTGCTTCTTTTGCTCAATCTAGTGCACAAAGGGCTGCCAGGTTGCCCCCACCATCCAGGGGGCAGAGCTTCACTCTAGTAACATCCAGTTGCTCTGCACACATCTGCTAGAATAACTGTTGGATCTTGACGTGGAGAAGGGGAACCATTTGCTGTTCTACATCAGACATTAAAATATTTTTTTAAATTGCCTTTATATCCTACCTTTCTTCCAAAAGTTGGATTTAAGGCAGATCTCAGCAGGAATGAATACCATACAATTAAAAAAATAAACTTTAAAAACTTTAAAAAAAAACCTTCAAAGACTTTATAGTATTTGGCCATGAAACCATCTGGTTCAGGTGCTTTTAATGTTTTTAATTTTTTAATGACTGTTGAAGTTTCTGTCTTGGTGATTGGGGCATTCAACATTTCCTTCTGTTCCTGTGTTATTTTTAGCATATTTTGTTAATCAAGAAATGTTGTATACACAAATCTTCAGCAGTTCGAGCTGTATCTTCTCCATATAACACTGTATGGTATTTTTGGAAAATTTCTTTAATAGTATCCTGATCCGTATATGTTTTCCTCACATGTCTAATTTGAAGAATTTGATTCTTCTCTCTTTCTTTTCTCATTTATAAGCAAGCCACTTCACAGGTTTGTTAGCATGCTCAAAATAATCCATCTTGCTGATCCTAATTCTTTTCTCAATCTCTAAAGAATACTCCATTTTTAATTGTTCCTGGAGAAGTTTAATTTCTTCTCTCAGTTTTCTTATCTGTCAGATCCTTCAGTAATTTTGCTTCTTGAGTAGTCAGCTCATTATAAATTCTTATTGTTCTTTCTCCTTTCTTTTTCTTATTTATATGTCCTGATTTAATGAAATGCCCTCTCAATACCACCTTACTTGCATCCCAGATGGTTTTTGCACATATATCATCAGTGATATTCTCCTTGAAATACAATTTTAAAGTCTATCTTAATTCTTTCACATGATCCTCATTGGCTAACAATGAATCATTAAGTTTCCAGGCATTTTCTCTACCTCTAGTTTTTAACTCCAATTTAATAAGACTATGATCTGATAGTGTTTTTGGTTGTACTTCCCTATCCTGAATTTCTGTATATAAGGCCTTGGATAGCAAAAACGTATCTATTCTAGAGATAGGCCCTTTCCATACGGGGTTAATAAATCGGTGCAGGGCGACCTCAACCGGAGGTCATCCACACCGTGGAGTGCACAGGGTCGGTTTTAATTTTGAGGTTTTATACCTCAAACCGCCCTGAAGCAGCCGGAAGTGGTGGCGTCACATGTTTTTTAAAAACACTTTCCAAGTGGTTTTTATTAAACACAAGCGTGCAGCCCTGTACCACCCCATCGCAGTGCCCCGGTGTAGATTTGCAGGCACGTGCAAGTGCATGCCTGCAGACCTGCCAGGGGGCGGGCTTCCAGCTGGCGAGCTTCTCCGATTGGTGGAGAGCCTCCGCCAGCCGTAAGCCGCCATTTTGGATGCCGCCGGACACCGCAGGAGTGTGGAGCGGCGAACTTGCTCTGCTCCTTGTGGCGACGGACTTACCTGGCTTCAGGTAAGCTCCATTTCTGCGTGCTTTGCCCGTTTCTCCCTCCGTGTGTGGAAAGGGCCATAGATCAGAATATCAGAATAGAATGTAAAACTTTTTGTATCAGGATATTTAAATTTCCACACATCTAAAAGAGAGAAGTCCTCCATCAGTGAGAAAAAGCTTTTTGGTAGTTTCCCTTTGGTTTTTCTTTATCTGCTTAGATGATCTATGGTCTTCTACAGAGTTTATCATAGCGTTCATATCTCCCATTATCAAAATATTTTCTTGGCATCTCTCTTTAGAATATTTATTAATTTCTTTTGATATTTTCCAGAAAAAAATTTCTTTATTTTCTAACAGAGTGTCAACGCCAACAACTAACAATTTGAAATTGGGGAAGGTAATCTCCAAACCAATAGTGTCCTTCTGAATCATTCAATATTGTTTTTATGTTATATTTAGAGTTTGCATATACTGTTACTCTTCTTTTTTCTTTTCTTTTTATATGCCACTGTGAAACAGGATTCTTCAGATATTTAACATCCTGGTCCTGTATTCTCGTTTCTTTAAGAGTAATTAGGTCAGCTTTTGTTTTTTTTCTAAATAATGGAATATATGCCTTCTCTTATATTCTGAATTCAATCCTTTTACATTCCAGGATGGTAAAGTGTCATCTTCTTGTTATTTATCAGTTTTTTTATGATACAGTGTCTTATTCTCATCTACTATTACGATAATTTTAATTGTCTTCTGCTTCCTCTTCTTCTTCAGATCCTTCCCTTTCTTCTTCTTCGTCTTCTTCCTCTCTGCTTCCTCTGCTTCTAGTTTTTCTTCTTCTTCACCTTTCTCTTCTTCTCGTTCTAATTCCAAATTTTCTTTTTCTTTTTTTTTAGTTCTTTTTGTAATATTCCTGGTCTCATACTTTGATTCTTGTATTTGTAAATTATCTTCTGGTGTTTCCTTTTCTATTCCATTCTGTTGCGTTTTTTTTCTCCAGGTCTTCTTAAATCTTTTCATGTACCTCCTTTGCTCCAACAGTAGTGTTTATTCTATATCACCTCAATTTGTACGTAAATGATAATCTTTCTATCCTATTCCAGGTATGGTTAATTTAAGAAAATGTGATAAAAACTTATATTCTTGTCTTCTTCACAGGATTTATATTGAGATATCCTTGTAAATATTTATTTCTTTGTCATTAATAATAAATTTGTCTCTATAGTTCTTTTCAAACAAATGACTATATCTCTCAGTAATTTTTTTCCTTAGCAATTCTAGAAGTGATGCAAAAGAATTTGTCTATGTCCTGAACCAGTCTGTTAGAATCCATATCAAGATAGGTAGCAAGCATATTCAGAACTCTGTCATGCCTACTGTCTTCTGTATTCTCAGGGATGCCCCTTAGTTTTAGATATCTATCCTTGTAGCGAAGTTCTAACTGGGTAAAAGCAATTGAGTCTCGCTCTTGTGTCGTGATTATTTGTTGAGTTGTTGTATCTGTTTGTTCTGCCTTCATCTGCAAATTCTCTATATCTGTAATGTCTTTGGATATTTTTTCCAGTTTTTTCCCAAATGAATTCAATTCTTTTTTTAATTCTGTCCTCATTTCTGTTCTTGTATCCTTCAATTCTCTACGTATCTCAGATTTAAAACTCCTAAACGTCTAACATTTCCAGTATTTGCAAGGACATGTCAGCTAAATTTACAGATAATTCCATAAAAGAGCTTCTTACTTTTATTGTTTGGGACTTCTTACTTTTATTATTTGGGACTGTACTAGAGATGCTGTAGCCTTTTTTTGCTGCCATTCTATTTGATTGCATAATCTCTTATGTTTTTGAGATATAATAAAGTTATCATATAATCATGCTCTTAAGGTTCCTACATCAGTTTATGTATGCTTACCTAATGCCTGTATCTATATCTATATATCTTTTATATTAGCTCTTTTCTCTCAATATTGAAGTGATCTTTAGTACTTTCTGGAAACTAACAATCCTTTTGTTGATTTTAAATATATATGTTTAATACTCTCTAACTTTTATAACATTCACTAATTGTTTACAGCAGACAAAAATTATGTCTTACTATGATTAATAACCAATCTGTTATGTCTAATCTATGCAATCTGTGCAACCCATACAGTCTATGAAGAAGAAATGATATACATATATATTAAACAAAAACAGTATATTCTAATTTTAATCTGATTAAATACTCTGTGTATTTACATTGACATAAATCCACATAAAACCAATACAATATTGTACATTACTTTGATATTTCAAATTTAAATTCAAACAAATAAGTCTTCTAACACCAATAGACTCTGTATGCCTATTGCAAGTATCTAAATCATTATAAACCAATAATGAGCAAATAACATCTATACCATAATAAGCAGTTCTTCACCGTGGTCTCTGTGCCTCACACAATGAGTTTTCATGCTTGCATGGAAGCTGCCATCGGAAACTTGTAGAGCTCAGTAGCTTGGTGGGAACCCCTCCCCCTCTAATGGTACTGAGCATGCTCAGTCCCACGAGCTACCTACTCTTCAGTTTCTTTTCATCTGCTGAGCAGTAAGCAGCTGTTGGGACTTTGGACTGAGTAGCGATTCTTCTTCAATCCTCTACCACTATTTCTTTCGTTTCTTCCCTTCTTGTCTTTCCATTTCCCCTTTTTCTTTCTTTCTAAAACACACACACACATATAGATACCCCCTCTTCTCTTGTCTATTTCTCTATGTCTTCTGACCCCTTCAAACTCTGTGCCTCTTGTGGACACAAGATCGCTCTCCCCGACTCGGACTGTCTTTTCTGCCTGGGCAAGGGGCACAACATTAGGACATACCCCATTTGTCGAAAGTTCACCTCTCGAACTCTCAAGAACCGGGCTTCCCGCCTCAAATTCTATTTTTGGGAGGAAGCCTTCCAAATACTGCTTTGTATACTGCTTTGGCCTCTATATCTCCATTCTGGACACAACCAACTTTCTCGGTACCAACATCAATACTGACTTCCACCTTCCCCTTGGCACCGAAGTCTGCTTCATCCACACAGAAACAGACGGTGACCCCAGCCTCTATTGACGTTGTATCAACCTCCACCGATCGTCAGCTGGAACCTGTACCACCATTAACTAAGCCATCCTCTTCTGTGGGAACGACTTCAAGGAAACACTTGAAGAAGAGTCACCTTCCTGAAGGGTCCTCCTGGGATCCAAAGAAGAAAAAAACGAAATGTCATTCACCTCAACCAACGGTTTCATTGAACTTGTCAAGCCAGGACCATCTTACTACTCAGGAAGGCATCACCCTGACTTCTCAGAAGCAGTCCCCCCAGCCCAGGTATTGGAGAGCAGGTGATCTCCCATGGTCCCAGAGACACAGGCTCAAGAACTCCCTGCCTCACAACTTCCTGCAGGAGATCAAGGCTGGGAAGAGCCATCCCAACCTCCCCTGGCTCCCTCGCATAATTGGAGGGATCACTGAGACCATCTCCAGCCCATGGAGGCCAAACCTTGAGATTGTGAGCAAATGCCACTGCCTCAGGACCTTCCTACCCATCCTGACCAGGTAGGAAGTACTACCATCCTCAGGATCTTTCACCAGACTATTGAGAGCAATCATACCATCATCAGGATTACTGTCAGGACTATCCTCCACCTGGATTCCATGAAGTCTTGCCCTTCTCATCGGCTTCTTACATTGAGCGCTACACAAGGGAGCAATCCTGGAGAGACCCACCCAGTACCTTCTACTCATACTCGCCAGTTTACCAGGACCACTACCATCCCATTGTTTGCTACTGGTACCCGTCTAGGCTCATTGCTTCCCGTAAATCTCACTCCTAATTCCAATCTCCATCGAGACATTGAGAACACCATAAGTCACCCACACTGCAACATTGGTCCCGCTCACGTTTCCAGTCACCTCAACGTGATATTCCATCTCAAACTGACTACTGTCATGCAAAAAGGATGCTTCCTTTCATTCCTTCTATGCCAAAAGAGAACAGGTCTGTCACCCTCCAGTGTCACAACAAAGCCATCGCATCGCCTTGTTGTCCCAGCAAATTCAGTCTTCCTGGCATGCAGCAGAATGCGCGGCCCAGGACATGGTAGGGGCGGTCTCCCTCAGGCGCTATGCATGGCTCCATTCTGTGGGACTGGTTGAAGACATGAAGAAACAGATAGAAGATCTCCCTTTCAAGGGGCAAGGTCTATTGAACTCCAAGACTGACGAGGCTCACGAAGGCCCATCTGACAGCCAAGAAGATGGGCTTCCCACCACAACCCCAACAGAGATGACCCCGCCAATATCGTCTTTCATAGAAGTGAAATGCTTCCTCCTCTTTCTGATCTAGGTTCCTGATACTTCAGTCTCATGGCTCCTTTGCCATTTCTGCTTCCTCTTGCAGAGTGTTCCAAACACCAGACATCCACCAAGAAGTCCTCCACCTCTAAATCCCACTTTTGTCTTCTCCAGCAGGTCACGACCACTACCCAAATTTCAACTGAACAACCACATTTCCTCGAGGACTCCGAATCTATCCCACCACTATTCTACCAGGCAGACCATCACCGCAGACACCTGAGTACTTACCATCACCCACCTGGGTTATGCCATTCAGTTTGTAAGTACTCCTCCTCTCAGAGTTTTCTGTTCTACACCTCTGAGCCCTGTCCTTCTGGAAGAGATAGACAATCTTCTCTAAAAAGGTGCAGCCAAGAAGCTACCACCAGAGAGCAGGACCACGGGCTTCTTCTCCCAATACTTTACCATGCCCAAACAAGATGGCAACCTGAGACCAATTCTGGACCTTCACAGCATAAATTCTTTGGAAGTTCAGAATGGTCACTCTAGCCTCCATCTCCCCTTCCTCAGAAGAGGGGACTGGTTTGCCTCGATAGACCTTCAGGATACCTACTTTCACATCTCCATATGCCTCCAACACAAGAAATACCTCTGTTTCTCTGTAGGCGAAACAATCTACCAGTACAAGATTCTTCTCTTTGGCCTATCAACAGCTCCCTGGGACTTCACAAAATGTATGTCAGTCACTGTTTCCTTCCTGAGGACCAAGGGAGTCATAGCCTTTTCCTATCTGTATGATTGGCTTCTGGTGGTGACCTGCCAGTCCAAACTGTTCCAAGACATTCACCTCACTCTTTCTCTTCTACATGACTTCGGGTTGAATGTCAATCCAAGGAAATCTCGCCTCGAGCCAACTTGCTCCTTGGACTTCATCGGAGCGATTCTCGATGGCAGTCTTGGCCTAGCATTCCTTTCCCACCACAGGCTTCATACTCTTCATGCAGCAGTCTCCCAGATCCTTGACAAGATATCTTCATCGGCCCTTCGTATCCAGCAGACTCTGGGTTACATGGCTGCTACGACCTCAGTCACCTATCTCATCAGACTCTGGTCCCGCCCACTGCAACACTGGTTTCTTTACCACTTCAACCGTCTTCATAACAACCAGTACATGAGGATAGTCCTTCCAACCACAATGTGGTCATCTCTCCAGTGGAATTCTCTTGCCCCAATCTTCCCTCAGGAATGCCCTTCCTTCCTGCCAAACTTTTCATCTCTCTAACAAAGAATCCTTCTCATAGAATCATAGAAATGTAGAGTTGGAAGAGACCACAGGGGCCATCCAGTCCAACCCCCTGCCATGCAGGAACACCCTCAAAGCACTCCCGACAGATGACCATCCAGCCTCTGCTTAAAAACCTCCAAAGAAGGAGACTCCACTACACTCCGAGGCAGCATATTCCACTGCCGGACAGCCCTGACTGTCAGGAAGTTCTTCCTAAGGTTCAGGTGGAATTTCCTTTCCTGCAGCTTGAATCCATTGCTCCTTGTCCTGGTCTCTGGAGCAGCAGAAAACAAGCCCACTCCCTCCTCTACATGGCATCCCTTCAAATATTTAAACATGGCTATCACGTCCCTTCTTAACCTTCTCATCTTGGCTGGGGAGCCCATTGCATTGGCCTCATGGTTCAAGTTCACTGGACGCACAAGGAATCCAGTTTCTATATAAATGCCTTTTAAAACTCCTCACCATTTTCAAAGCCCTCCCACACTTTCCAGAGGCTCCCCCCACAGCAGAGTTGTCTAGGTGATCTTGGACAACACCACTGCAGTCTGCTACATCAACCAACAAGGTGGGACCCATTCGCCCCACCCTTCTTCACCTTGTGCTGCAGTCTGGGACTGGTGTGTAACCCAACCGGATATACCCAGTGGCAATTCACATTGCAGGGCAAGACCCTTGCAGATGCCCTCAGCTGCAAGACCTCTCCATATCACAAATGGACATTGTCCGCAGCCACCTCGACCTAATCCATTCCCAATGGAGGACCCAGATGTGGACCACTTCACCACCCAATTCAACACCATGTCCCAACCACTACTGCTCCAGAGTGGGCATTGGCCCAAATTCGATGGAAGACGCATTCCAACTCCCATGGATTCATGCTCTGTACCTCTCTGTTTCCCCCATTTCCTCTGCTATTGAAGGTGATTGCAAAACTGACAAGGGATCAGATCAACGCAATCATTGTCGCTCCATTCTGGCCAAGACAGCACTGATTTGGACAAGTTATCCTGGGGTCAATAGATGCATCTTTTTCTTTCCACAGACCTTGTCACAATGCAGAGATGTGTTGTTACTCCTGGCTGCCCCTTTTCCCCACCACCAGAGGGGGAGAAAGCAAAACCGCTTGTAGTTGTTTAGGCTAGCAGGATAGAGTGTTTCCCATGAGAAAGCTGAATGTAATCAAGGCCGTCTAGAACAGTGGTTCTCAACCTGTGGGTCCCCAGATGTTTTTGGACTTCAGCCCCCCAGAAGCCCTGAGCATTGACCATAGTGGCTGGGGCTTCTGGGAGCTGAAGTCCAAAAACATCTGGGGACCCACAGGTTGAGAACCACTGGTCTAGAACTTGCAGCTGTGTTCATATGTTATGGTTTGAAGGGCTCCTTGTTTTGAACATGTATACTTAAAACACGGCTTCTGAACAGGCTGTGTTCTTGTTTCCATTTTTGTCTGCTCTGTTAGAGGTGGCTCCTTGGCTGTGACTTAATTGCCTTAGCTTGATTTACTGCCCGCAATAAAGACTGTTAGACTGCTGCCTAGTTTCGGCTGTGAGTTTTTTCTACTGATGGCAAGAATGCCCTGGGGGGGTTTTGCCCATGGTAGCAGAGGATGGTTTTGAGAGGTGTTTTTTGAAGTGTTTTTACAATGGCTCATGTGGCGCCTGGGGGCCTGCCTCTCGTTAAGCTAAATGCAACTAATTACTTGGCATGGTCAGCTCGCAGGGAAAAGTTTTTGCAAGCTGAGGGGCTATGGGGTCCCTTTCACAGCTCCCACGACTCTGCAGGGGACTGTTGCGGAGATAGCAGCGGCAACGAGGCGTGCTATGTCTGTCCTCTTTCTTGCTGTGGAAGATGACCAGCTCACACATATTGGGATCTTGCCACCCCTCAAGAAGCCTGGGCGAGGCTGCGAGAGTTGTTTTTGAGTCAATCTGCAGCTGCAAAGTACGCCCTGTGCCCTGCCTATATGGGATGAAGCTGGCCCCCGGTGTCCCGGTGAGGCAGCATTTGGCAGAGTTGTCAGAGCTGTTTTCGTCACTTCGGGAGAGAGGCAAAGTGTTGCCTGAAGGTGACAAGGTGTTTTGCATTTTGAATTCCCTCGATAGTTCCTGGAATCTGGTGGTGTCTCGCTTCAATCCATGCCGGGAGAGGAGAGTTAACCGTTCCCTTGGTTTCTGCTCGTCTGCTGGAAAAAGAGGAAAAGCGTGCAAGGAATGCAGCAACTCCCACTCAGACAGCAACAGCTGCAGAGGCCTGTGCCGGGAGGAAAAGTTCTCCGGCTGCTGAAGCGAGGCAGGAGGGGCTGGTTAGAGCCCATGCAGTGTGAAGGTACTTTCGCTGTGGGTCTGCTTCTCATCTTAAACGTAATTCCCCGCTCCTGAAGCAAGGGGAGCAAAGTTTCACAGGCACCGGTGCCAGGGGCCGTAGCAGAGGCAGGGGAGGTCGGGCCAAGGGGGGTTTAGAGTTGCTGTTGCCGTGGGAGATGCTGTTGCGGCACTTTGGACTCTGAGGAGGCAGGTGATTCCGTTTGGTTTTAAACAGCGGCTGTTCCCAGCATCTGGTCAATTCTGAAGATTTATTTGACTGTTCGGATTCTGCCAGTGTTTCTACTGTGACATTAGCAGATGGGACAAAGGCTAAAGTTTGTGGCGAAGGTGTAGCATTTGTCCCTGCCCTTGGCATGGGTTTGAAAAATGTTTTGTTTGTTCCCTCTCTTGATTTTTGTTTGCTTTCTGTGGGGCAACTAACAGAGTCTGGGTTCAAGGTTGAGTTCTATGGGAAGCAAGGTAAAATCCTCAAAGATGGGGTGGTGTGTGCTGTGGCTACATGAGAAGGGAGGCTGTTCTTTCTTGAGTCACGACACACTGTGTGTAATGTGTATGGTAATGTCCCACAACATAATGAGTGCCTTCATCTCCTCCACCGGCGCGCAGCACATGCAAGCTTTCCTGTGTTAAAGAGGCTTGCTGGTTGTTGTAGGGGGTTGTCGAAGCCTTGTAATGTTTTTCTTGACTGTGCTATTTGCAAGCAAGCTAAAATTAAACAACTCCCAGCACCGAGGGTTAGTTTTCATGTGCCAACCACCTCGTTTCAGTTGGTACACTGTGATATTGTAGGTCCTATGAGTAAACCCCCCCTAGGGGGGGCTAGATATTTCGTTGTCCTTGTAGACGATTTTAGCAGGTTCGTTTTCTGCTATTTGTTGAAACAAAAGTCTGATGTGTGTCAAGTTCTCAAGAACTGGTGTTCCTTGGTTGAAAGGCAGTTTGGTTATTCCCTGCAAAAGCTTCAAACCGACAGAGGAATGGAATTCCTGTTGGGGGGCCGAACAATGGTTCAAAAAGCAAGGGATTGTTCAAAAGAACGACTGCCAGCTATTCTCCTCATCAAAATGGAGTGGCTGAGCGGAATGCAGGGGTTCTGCAGACTCAAATGCACAGTTTGCTGCTTGATGCAGATCTGCCTCTGAGTTTTTGGAGTGAGGCAATTCTGACTGCCTGCTACATACACAACAGGCTGTGGAGTTCTGTGGTTAATGCTACTCCCTATGAATGTCTGTTTGGTAAACAGCCTTCCATTGCACATCTTAGAGTTTTTTGGGGGTTTTGCTTGGGTGCACATCCCCAAGAGGCAAAGAAGGAAGGGGGAGCCAAAGGCCCAGCGTATGCGTTTTGTTGGCTATGGGCCCAACTGCAAAGGGTATCGGTTTTTATGCTTTGGGGGCAATTCCTGTGTGGGTTTTCTAGGAATGCCTCTTTTAAAGGGAAACGCAAATTGGGGCATGTTCAGGCAGCGTCTGACGTTTTTCTCCCTGTGACTGGTCTGCCCGCTTCTCAGCCAGTACAGCCTTCAGCCTCTGCTCCGCTCCCAGCCTCCGCTCCCAGTTCCTCAAGGGTTAAAACAGAAGAGGAGAGAGGCACGTGGAGGAGAAGAGCTGTAAGTGATGTGCAAGGGTCTTGCACAGGGGAGAGAGAACGTGAGGGCTCAGTGAAGAGGTCTCGCAGTGCTGAGGATAGGGACGAGCCTTTGCAGGATCGTCCCATCCCCAGATGGTCACAAAGAAAAATGAAAGGCATTCCACCTAAGCGTTTCCCTTTAGTCTCTTGCAGTTCATGCGTGTGCTGTAAACTGTGAGCCTCAGTGCTTTGCTGATGTTGTGAAAATGCCTGAGCAGCAGGCAGAACCCTGGTGGGATGCAATGCAGAGTGAAATGGATTCCATTGTTCAGCATGATGTGTATTCTCTTTGTAATTTGCCCAAGGGTGTGAAACCAATTGACAGCAAGTGGGTTTACAAGTTAAAACCCACTGCTGATGGGCATGTGAAACATAAAAACGCGCCTAGTGGCACGCGGGTTCTTACAAGACATCAGTGATCTGGATCAGATCTACTCCCCGACTGTGAAAGCACAGTCTATCAGGTTGGTGTTTTCCATAGCAGCTCAAAAAAGCTGTCATCACACACTTTGATATTTCCACTTTTCCTTTCTCAATGCCGACTTAGAGGAAGAAGTGTACATGCTCCAGCCTGATGGATTTGTAGTAGAGGGGGGAGAAAGTCAAGTTTGGCATTTGAAGAAATCGCTTTATGGGTTACGGCAATCTGCCAGGTGTTGGAATTTTTGTTTAAAAACAATGCCCTACAAGGGTGTGGGTTCAAACAAAGCCTTGCTGATCCCTGTGTATATGTTCGGGGGAAAGGGGAGAGTTTGGAAATTCTCCTTGCATATGTGGATGATCTGTGTCTGGTCAGTGCTACACAAAAACAAGCACAAGTGTTTGAAAATGAGCTGGGAAAAAAGTTTTAGGGGGAAAAAACCCGGCCTATACAAACTTTTTTGGAATTGGGAATTTCAGAGAACTGAAAATGGTATTCTGCTCTGTCAGAAACAAAAAATTGTGGGAACTTTTAATTTGTCAAATGTCTGACTGCAAACCGGTCAAAAAGCCAATGGTGCCAGGTTTTTTGAAAAATATCTGTGAGGAAATTTTTCCTTTATATACACCTGTATCGGTCTTCATTGGGAGCCTTTTGTACTTAGCTGGAACCAGCCGGCCTGACATTGCTCTAAGTGTCAACATTTTGGGCAGAGCGTGTGCTAAGCCAACCCAGTATCATTGGCAGGGTGTGAAAAGGGTACCCAAGGTACCTAAAAGGTTCCCTTGATTATTGTCTAAGCATTTGTCCTGATCAGATGCCAAATCTTGTCTGTTCATCAGACAGTGATTTTGCTGAGGATACTTTGGACCGCAAAAGCACAACTGGTTTTCTTATCAAATACAGTGGTGTAGTAATCGACTGGAAGTCTAAAAAACAGTCTTGTATTGTCTTATCCACTGCAGAGGCAGAATTTGTGAGTCTATCTCGCTCTGTACTGAGTTGGTTTGGTTTTTGCAGTTACTACAAGACCTGCATGTGTCTGTGCCAATGCCAATACAAATATGTTGTGATTCACAAGCCTGTATTCAAATGGCAGTGTCTGACCGGTTGTCTTCGCGATCAAAACAATTGACATCAAATTTCACAATGTGAAACAGTATGTACGGGAAAGGGAAAAATTCCCTTACCTATGTGTCTTCAGAAGAAAACGTAGCTGATGTGTTTACTAAGCCACTTCCTGCTGATGCATTTGGTCAACACATTAGCAAGCTGGGGTTGATGGAGTCTCCAGTGCATGGTGACTGAAAACGTTGCGCAAAAAGGGGTAGGGGAGTGTCACAATGCAGAGATGTGTTGTTACTCCTGGCTGCACGTTTCCCACCACCAGAGGGGGAGAAAGCAAAACTGCTTGTAGTTGTTTAGGCTAGCAGGATAGAGTGTTTCCCATGAGAAAGCTGAATGTAATCAAGGCCGTCTAGAACTTGCAGCTGTGTTCATATGTTATGGTTTGAAGGGCTCCTTGTTATTGAACATGTATACTTAAAACACGGCTTCTGAACAGGCTGTGTTCTTGTTTCCATTTTTGTCTGCTCTGTTAGAGATGGCTCGCTTCGCTGTGACTTAATTGCCTTAGCTTGATTTACTGCCCGCAATAAAGACTGTTAGACTGCTGCCTAGTTTCGGCTGTGAGTTTTTTCTACTGATGGCAAGAATGCCTCTGGCGGGTTTTTGTCAGACCTTCTCTCACATTCAGAAGGACAAGTTCTTCACCCAGATCTGCCTCACCACCGCCTGACAGCCTAGCAGATCCTTCCTTAGACTCCCCGAGACTCCACGCAATTCTGCGGGCTTCATGGAAGGAGTCTACCAACAAAACTTACTGTTGTAAATGGAGCTGCTTTGTGACTTTCACACAGACAAGATCCAAATTGCCTTCTTCAGCACCCCTCATGACAGTACCTCACTTCCTCCTCTCCCTGAAGGACCAAGGGCTCACCTTTTCTTCCATTAAGGTCTACTTATACACTGTTGTAGCACACCAACCTCCTGATACCTGTCCTCCTCTTTCTTTCATAATTCCATGGTTAAGAGGTTCTTGAAGGGCCTCAACCACCTCTAGCCTCCTGTGTCACCCCATCACCATCCTGCTCACTCTCTCTGATGCTCTCTCAGCTCATATGGCGACCATTTGAGCCACTGGCAACTGTGGATTACCGCCTCTTCACCTTAAAGACAGTGTTCTTGGTCGCTATAACATCTGCCAGACTCTCTGGAGAACTCGCTGCTCTACGTTCAGACGAACCATTTCTGGTTTTCCACAGGGATAAAGTAGTCCTTTGCCCAGACATTTCTGTTCTCAAGGTGGTATCCAGCTTTCACATGAATCAGGACATTATTCTTTCTACTTTCCACCCACAACCTACCTCCAATTTTGAGTGCTCTCTCCATTCTTTGGATGTCAGGTGAGCATTAGCCTTCTATGTCCAACACACAATATCTTTCTGTCTCACTCCTCACCTCTTTGTATGCTATGGCAGCAGACACAAGGGACACCCTGTCTCCTCCCAGTGTTTCTCTAAATGGTTTGTTGAAGTTATTTGCATACCCTACCAACTTGCTAATAGACCTGTTCCCTCAACCTTGTATGCTCACTCAACTCAAGCTGTTGCTTTGTTAGCAGCCCTCCTCTCTGGCGTGAACCTTCCAGAACTGTGCCAAGCAGCTACCTGGTCTCAGCCATCCACTTTTATTCAACACTACAGGCTGGATTGTAGAGCCAGGAGGAACACTCGTTTTGGCCGTGCAGTTCTTGCCTCTATCTTCTAGGACCTGACCCATCATCCTTCAGGTAAGCTCTGTGATCACCCATTGTGTGAGCCACAGAGACCATGATGAAGAACAGGTTGCGTACCTGTATCTATGGTTCTTCAAGTGGTCATCAGTGCCCTCACACAAACCCACCCTACCTCCCCTCTTTAAGGTCCCTCTTCGGGCAGACTTCAAAACTGAAGAGGAGGTAGCTTGGCAGAACTGAACATGCTCAGTACTGTTAGAAGGGGAGGAGTTGCTGCTAAGCTATTCAGCTCTAGAAGTTTCCAACAGCAGCTTCCGCACAGGCACGAAAACCCATTGTGTGAGGGCACAGATGACCACTCGAAGAACCACAGTTACAGGTAAGCAACCTGTTCTTCTTCGTGGTCTCTGTGCCTCATACATTAGGAGCTTTCGCGCCTGCGCGGTATCATTCAGAAGATTCTAGAGCTCGTTAGCTTTGGCGGGAACCCCTCCCCCACGCCGGTACTGCGCATGCTCCTCCCGCCGACTAACGGTCTCTCCTCAGTTCTTTCTTGTCCGCCTCAGCGTACAGAAGGTTCTGCTTGTTGGCTTGCTTTTTTGATTCTGCTTTTCGTGTTTTTGACTTCGGATTTGGCTTTTGACTACCCCTCATGGATTTCGGACTTGGTTTTGGTACTTCTCGATTGGTTTGACCACCTTTCTGGCTTTGACTACGATTTCGGATCTCGGACTGTGTTTGGTGTTCTCGGACTTTGCCTTCTTGCCTTGCCTTCGGTTTATGTCAGCTCTTTTCAAAGGCTGCGCCTCCTGTGGAAGGAAGGTCGCTCTCTCCGACCGACACTCTAAGTGCCTGATTTGTTTGGGTGAGGGGCATAACGTTCAGGCCTGCCCCATTTGCGGGGAGTTCACTCATCAGACTCTCCGCAACAGGTCGGCAAGGCTTAAGTCTCACTGTTGGGAGGAGTCTCTTCGTGCACGAAGCCCTGAGACGATGGCCGAGAAACGCCCGTCCTCTTCTTCTTTGGCAGCAGCGGCGGCTGCCGTGCCCTCGACCTCGTCGGTATCGGTACCGGGCTCGGTACCGATAATGAAGTTGCCGAGGATACCGAAGATCTCGGCAACTCGGGCATGTGAGGAACCTGCGGGCTCGCAGGCCTCAACCTCCTCCTCCAGGCCGCTGACCGCGGCTCAGAAGAAGCGCCCAGCCACCGAGGGCCTGGGGGAGAAGGGTAAGAAGAAGAAGAGAAAGGAGAAACGGCGCTCTCCACCGACGGTGGTGCGACCCCCGACTCCGCCACCCACCCAGCCTGCCGAGGACCCTCTGCTGATGGAGCTCCCCATGGAAGAGGAGCCTCCGGAAGAGGACGAAGTCCTCAAGGTGTCGGATGAGGAGCAGGTCGTGCAGGCCTCGCCTCCTCAACCGCCCGAGCTGATCGCGGAGATCACTCCACCGAGTCGCCATCCACCCTCGGCAGAACGCCGAGAGGAGGCTGTGGTCAGACAGCGCCCAGCCTCTCAACACAACGAGTCCCGCTCGCCGGAGCAGCGGGCCAGGCCTCCATCCCCGCGATATCGGGAGATGTGCCTGGAGAGGCATCGCTTGGGCGAGAGCGCATATTCTCCTACCTACCTCGGAAGGTACGCCCAGGAGCAGGTGTGGCACGAGCCGGCCGGCTCTTACTATTCGTATTCGCCGTCCTACAGGACCCGGTACCACCCAGACCCAAGGTACTGGTCGCCTTGTCGCCGGTCTCGTTCGCCACCACGGGAGGCTCACTACCCCCACTATGAGAGGTCACCCCTGCGCCGCTCGCCGAGTCACCGTCGGTCCCCAGAGCCCTCACCCCGCTACAGGGCTGTTTCTCCACCGCCGCGGACAACGGCTACAGCTACCCGACCGACGCCACAGTCCACCGTGGCCCAGCCGGTGGTAGCAGCGACTTCCACCACGCAGGCGGCACACTGTCCTAGACCCGCGGCCATGCCCCTGCAGGTGACTCCGATACCGGTCACGACATCGACCGTATCAGTACTGACGCAACCTGCAGCTCCGGCTGTTACCCTGGCAACTCCGGCCCCTGGGCCAGCCGAAGAGAAGGAGGCAGAGAGGTCGCCATCACCTTCTGGCGACTCCTACGACTCGGACTCTGATTCTGCTGAGTCCACCCCTTCTTCTCATGAATCCCCACCGCTGGGGTTCGGAGAGCCAGACCCGGAGTCTGCGCTGGAGGACGTCCACCAGTTTTCAGCGATCCTCCTCCGGATGGACACAGCCCTTGGCCTGAAGGTGACCGAACCTGCTCCCCAAGCCCAGGACCCCGTCTTCCAGTACTTGGAAACCCGCCCACCATCGACCGCATCGCTGCCGTTCCTGCCTACCCTGGTGGATGCGATGAAGCAGCCGTGGGCGAAGCCGGCGTCAGCACAGCCTATTCCTCATAGGCTGGAACATCTGTACAGGACGCAGAAAGAGAACGCGGAGTTCCTCTTTCACCACCCTGTACCGAACTCTATTGTGGTCGAGTCAGCACAGACGAAGGGAGGCAATCGAGCACATACCACCCCTCCGGACCGTGAAGGACGGAAGCTCGATGCCTTCGGCCGAAGGTTCTACTCGGCATCGTCCCTGGTGGTCAGGACGGTGAACATGATGGCATGCCTCGCGGCCTACCATCGGAACCTGTTTGACCGACTCGCTCCACTCCTTGCTGACTTGCCGGAGGAGTCACGCGCCTCAGCCACACAGATCTTCGGCGAGGCCGTTGCGGTGGCTACACAGCAGATCGCCACCTCGAGGCACGCCGTGGAGGCTACCTCGAGGGTGATGGTTGGTGCCGTAGCCCTCCGACGCCACGCGTGGCTCCGGTCCTGTGGGCTCCAGGAGGACAGCCGTCAGCGTATTGAAGACCTGCCGTTCGACAGCGAAGGGCTTTTCCACACCTCCATTGACGAGGCTATGGATCACCTCGTCAAGGCCCGGCTGACAGCGAAGAAGATGGGCATAAACCAACCTGCCCCAACTCGCCGCTCTTTCCAGCCGAGGCCTACGTGGAGAAGGTCCTCCTCTTCATCGGCGTACCAGCCGCGGTCTCCGCGGTCGACCGCGTCAAGGCCGTCGACCTCTTTGGCTTCCGGGAGGCTTCCTAGACGACGCCCATCTTCGTCGTCCAAGAAGTCGTCCTCGGGAACGAAGTCCCGGTTTTGACGGCCTTCGCAGGACTCCACCCGTGCCATCCTTCGCCCTTCCAGTAGAACTGTTCCACCACCCGAGCCTGGCCAGGCACCTCGACTGCTGGCAGGAGATCACTGTGGACTCCTGGGTACTTACCATCGTCCGCCTGGGGTACGCTATCGAGTTCCAGGATATTCCGCCACAGGGTGTCTACTATTCCACCCCGGCCAGCTCGGCTCTACTGGAAGAGGTCCAGTCCCTCCTCGAGAAGGGAGCAATCGAGAGGTTCCCGCCTTCAGCCAAGACCACCGGCTTCTACTCGAGGTACTTCACGGTGCCGAAGGCGGACGGATCCCTGCGGCCCATCCTGGACCTCCGAGGGGTGAACGAATACATCCGCCCCAAGAGGTTCAAGATGGTCACGCTGCTGTCGATCCTCCCCTTCCTCCGCCGAGGGGACTGGTTTGCGTCCATAGACCTCAAAGACGCCTATTTCCACATCTCGATCCGCCCGCAGCACAGGAGATACCTTCGGTTCGCGATCAACGGCACCAGCTACCAGTACCAGGTGCTGCCGTTCGGGCTTTCCACCGCACCAAGGGTGTTCACCAAGTGCATGGCTCCGGTCATGTCCTTCCTGCGGACAAAAGGCGTCTCCGTCTACCCTTACCTGGACGATTGGCTATTGGTGGCGTCCTGCAGACAGAAACTGTACAGGGACATTCATCAGACTTTGTTCCTTCTCACTCGGCTCGGACTCAGGGTCAACCCCAAGAAGTCCCATCTCGAGCCCACCCGGGTTCTCAACTTCATCGGGGCGACCCTCGACTCGGTATCGGCAAGGGCCTTCCTCCCAGACGAGAGGGCGCGGACGCTTCATCAGGCGGCGTCCGCTGCCTTCGAGGCCTCGATGGTGTCAGCGAGGAGGGTCCATCAGCTCCTCGGCTACATGGCCTCGACCACCGCCGTAACCTACCTCTCCAGGTTACGCGCCCGGCCACTCCAGCACTGGTTCGTCAGGGCCTTCGATCCACTCAGGGATGACCAGCACCACTGATACTGCCTGCCACAACAGGTACGCCGATCGCTCCTGTGGTGGCAGTCGTACAGGAACTTACTGTCAGGCATGCCGTTCTGCGAACCCAGGCCGTCGGTCACGGTAACGACGGATGCCTCGCTCTTCGGCTGGGGAACGCACACCGGGGATCTCCGGGTCCGAGGCCGGTGGATGGACGACGAGTTGTTCCTCCACATCAACTCTCTCGAACTGTTGGCGATCCACAAGGCCCTGAGAGCGTTCCGACACCTGGTCACGGGCCGCACGGTGTTGATCCTCACCGACAACACAACGGCGGTCTGCTACATGAACAGACAAGGGGGACGCACTCCACCACGCTGCTGGGCATCGCACTCGAACTTTGGAACTGGTGCGTCCCACTCCGGATACACCCTGTGGCGGTTCACCTGGCGGGGCAGGAGAACACCACGGCGGATGCCCTCAGCAGGGACACCACCTCCCATCACGAGTGGTCCCTGTCCGATGAGGCCTTCCGGATGCTTCGGGACCGATGGGCGAGCCGACCATCGACCTCTTCGCGACCAGCCAGAACGCGAAATGCCGCCTGTTCTGTTCAAGGGCCGGCCACGATCGCCGCTCCATCGGCGACGCGTTCCAGTTTCCGTGGGACGAAGGGCTGATCTACGCCTTCCCTCCGTTCCCGCTCCTGGGCCACGTGATCGCGAAGATCATCGCGGACCAGGCGGACGCGATCCTGGTAGCACCGTACTGGCCGAGGCAGCACTGGTTCGGACCCCTGATCGAGGCCACCCGGGGCAGGACTCTCAGGTTTCCCACGGTACCGGACCTGCTGTCCCACTCCGACGGACTGGTGTTGCACCCGGACCTGCCGGTGTTGGCCCTCCATGCCTGGAGGATGTCGCCCTAGACGACCCAGCCATCGGGAACGTCTTGACCGCAGCCAGGAAAGAATCCACGCGAAGGAACTACCACTACAAGTGGCAGTGCTTCGTGGCCTTCGCCGAGGAACGTCGAGAGCCGGTATTGCCTGTCACCCTGCGTACCGTGCTCCACTTCCTCCTCCATCTCCGGCAACAGGGCCTAGCCTTCCCATCGCTCAAGGTCTACCTCGCCGCGATCGTGGCATACCAACCACCACGATCCCCATCGGCCGCTCTCTTCAGGGACGGTACTGTCAAGCAGTTCCTGAAGGGCCTGCAGCACCTCTACCTGCTGGTATCGCCGCCGCTACCACCGTGGTCGCTGTCATTGGTGCTGTCCCAGCTGACGAGGCCGCCCTTCGAGCCCATGGCCACGACGGACGACAGGCTGCTCGCGAAGAAGACCGCGTTCCTAGTGGCCGTCACCTCTGCCAGGCGGGCGGGAGAGTTGACGGCGCTACGATGCGATGAACCATACCTGGTCTTTCATCGCGACAAGGTGGTCCTCCGGCCTGAATTCCTTCCTGCCGAAGGTGGTGTCCAACTTCCACCTCGGCCAGGACATCATTCTGCCGGCCTTCTACCCGGACCCGACAACACCTCTGGAGCGTCCCTCCACTCCCTTGATGTACGTCGGGTGCTGGCCTTCTATAAAGACAGGACTGCAGCCTACAGACAGACACCCCACCTGTTTGTCTGTTATGGCAGGCGCCGGAGAGGCCACAGAGTATCCACCCAGTGCTTCTCTAAGTGGGTGGTACAGACTGTTCAACTGGCGTACGAGCTTGCCAGGAAGCCTCCGCCAGACCTGCTCCGGGCTCACTCCACCAGGGCCGTGGCGACATCTGCTGCCCTCCTGCGAGGCGTCGACCTGTCGGAACTCTGCCGTGTGGCGACCTGGTCCCAGCCGTCAACCTTCATGCGCCACTACAGGCTCGACTGCCGTTCCAGGAGAGATGCCCGGTTCGGACGTGCTGTGCTGTCTTCTGTGCTCTAGGATCTGGGACCTGACCCACCATCCTACTGGTAAGCTACATAGTCTCCTAATGTATGAGGCACAGAGACCACGAAGGAGAAGAACAGGTTGCTTACCTGTAACTGTGGTTCTTCGAGTGGTCATCTGTGCCCTCATACATCCCCGCCCTGCCTTCCCCTCTTTTTCAGGTCCCATCTGCTTCGGCAGACCAGAACTGAGGAGAGACCGTTAGTCGGCGGGAGGAGCATGCGCAGAACCGGCATGGGGGAGGGGTTCCCGCCAAAGCTAACGAGCTCTAGAATCTTCCGAAAGCTACCGCGCAGGCGCGAAAGCTCCTAATGTATGAGGGCACAGATGACCACTCGAAGAACCACAGTTACAGGTAAGCAACCTGTTCTTCTTCCACACTATTAAGATAATTAAACATAATTAGATAGTTATACCAAAAAAGGAAACCAAAGAGGTTAGCAAAGGATGGTACAATATCTTTTTTCCCCCCACTGAGTTTCCTTTCTATCAGGTTCTATACCTTACAAGCTTTCTAGCAAACAAAATGTCCAGAGGTCATCTACATCTTTTCTCACATTTCTCATAGTCCTCTTCTTCCTTACCTTACCATTTTCAATTTTCAGGCCCTTTTTTTTCATAGAATCATAGAAATGTAGAGTTGGAAGAGGCCACAGAGGCCATCCAGTCCAACCCCCTGCCATTCAGGAACACCCTCAAAGCACTCCCGACAGATGGCCATTCAGCCTTTGCTTAAAAAACCTCCAAAGAAGGAGACTCCACCACACTCTGAGGCAGCATATTCCACTGCCGGACAGCCCTGACCATCAGGAAGTTCTTCCTGAGGTTCAAGTGGAATCTCCTTTCCTGAAGCTTGAATCCATTGCTCCTTGTCCTGGTCTCTGGAGCAGCAGAAAACAAGCCCACACCCTTCTCGACATGGCATCCCTTCATATATTTAAACATGGCTATCTTGTCCCCTCTTAACCTTCTCTTCTGCAGACTAAACATACCCAGCTCTCTAAGTCTATCGTCATAGGGCATGGCTTCCAGGCCCCTCACCATTTTGGTCACCCTCCTCTGGACTTGCTCCAGCTTGACCATGTCCTTCTTGAATTGCGGTGCCCAGAACTGGACACAGTATTCAAGATAAGGTCTAAGATGAGGTTCAGTTATTTTTCTTGGCCCAGAGGGCTTGGTGATAATAATGATGTCCTTATTAAACCAAGGTTAAGGATTCCTTCACTTTTCCCTTCCATTTGGAACTGGGGTCTATTACCCTTCTGGCAGCTACTGCTGGAGCTTAATTGTTTACACAGTTATTCAGTTATTCAGTTATTTTTACCATTACACGATTCAGTTATTCATGCAGTTAAATAATCACCAGTCTGTTCAGGCTGAACCTTTCCTTCCTCTTCAGCCTGTTCTACTGCTTTACTGCTATTCCAACCATCTTTGCAGCACTTTACAACATTTTGCAGCACTTTTTCACAACACTTTGTAAAGCTGTCTTTACAACATTTCCATCTTCAGGACATCTCATCAACATTGTAGGCAAGCAAAAATAGAAATCTATTACGTTATCTTCTTACTGCTCAGAGCTTCCAGAGTTGTCCTAGTGAAGTATGAATTCCACCAAGTTAGGGGTATATTCTTGGCTGAACCTCAAGGTAAGCTTCCAAAAAAGTCATTATAAAACTATCCATGGTGTCGCTAATGCTGCTAAAAAAAAAAAGGTAGTGGTCGACAAACAGCTGTGGTGGCTCTGTGACCCTCTCTTCATCCCCTTCACCCCATCTTTTTAAGAAGAACTGCTTGCAACCATTACACAATACATTCTATCAAATTTTACAATGTTAGCAGAAAGACTTAAGAAAATGTTGCAGTCAGTCATACATGAAAATCAGAATGGCTTTCTGCCAAAGAGATTACTCAGAAAAACACAAGAAAGGTAATAAACATTATAGACTATTTTGAGAGGCATAATAAAAAAGAGCTGGCTATGATCATCTTTGACACCAAGAAGGCGTTCGATAATGTGAGATGGAAATTTCTTTTCGAGGCTCTGAAAAAAATGGACATAGGTGATAATTATATAAAATGAATTCAAGGGATCTACAGCATGTATTATAGTAAATGGAGAAAAAAATGGGAGAAGTGAATATCAAAAAGAGAACTCATCAAGGCTGTCTACTCTCACCACTCTTATCTTGATCCTTGAAATATTAAATAGAAGAATCTGCTCTGACTCTGACATTAAAGGAATTTGAATCAAGGTATACAAACTATAAGCTTATGCTGACGACTTAGTAATTTTTCTGGAAGGTCCACTTCAGAGCATTGATAAACTTCTAACAGTTACCACCAACTTTGGAGAAACTTCTGGGTTCAAGATAAACAAGGAAAAGACTGGGATTTTGACAAAGAATATGCACCCACGGAAAGAAGAACAATTGGTTAAACATTCTGGACTTCAGATACAAAAGAAACTGAAATATTTAGAAATTTAGATAATGAAGCAAAATACAGATTCACTTTCACAATAATTATTCAAGGACCTAGACAGAAATAAAGAAAGATTTAGAGAGGTGGTCTAAATTACATTTGTCTTTGCTTGGCAAACTCTTTATTTCAAAACTTACCAATAATTAAAAATGATAAACCATTCTGGGCATGGCAAAAAGAGCTTTCAAGGTTCATTTGGGAAGGGAAAAAACAAAGATAAATTGGGAAAATGTATCAATTGTAAAGAACACGGTGGTTGCAGCCTACCACATCTTAAGTTGTATTACTATGCAAGCAGCCTTGCTTGGATATCCGAAAGGCTCAAATTACAGAATAAAAGAATATTAACTTTGGAAACAGTGGCTAATAGGATGGGTTGGCACACCTGCATTTGGTATAACAAGGTAAAAGTGGATAAGGAGTTTCCAAATCATTTTATAAGAGGATCTTTCCTGAAAATTTGGATCTATATGAAGAACAAACTATATAATAAAATCCTGTCTTGGATATCAACCCAAGAGGCTTTTTTTAGGAGAAAGGTCAATTCTCAAGAAAAATGGTTAACATGTAAAGAATTACTTGAACTAGATAAATCACAAACCCCACAGTTAAGAATGAGAGAAAAATTGAACCAAATGGGCTTTAATCTTCAATGGTTCCCATATAGGCAACTTTTTGAAAGATACAAGATGGATTTAAGATCAGAAGGTTTTAGCCTGACAGAAAGTCCCAATGAACTAGAGATGATTATATTTGGAGATTCTAACCTTTTACGTCGAAATTGTACACATTTTTACTAAACTTTAATTTAGAGGATGAGATAATTTAAAGATGATATCTTGGGCCAATAATATAGGTCATGAAATTCACATGGGACATTGGGAAACATCTTGGAAATTAACTAACTTACACTATCTCAGGATCTTAAAGAAAATTATGTGAAGATGTTTTATAGATGGTATTTAACACCAGCCAGGCTAGATAAAATGTATAATATACATAAAAAAAATGTTGAAAGTGTCAAGAAAAAAATGAGACCTTTCTCCACATGTGGTAGAGTTCCCCGAAGGTTAAAATTTTTTGGGTACAGTTATGTATAGTACTAACAGAGATATTTAAAATCTAGATCCTGTTATTACCCGAACTGTTTCTACTAAACATGACACAAAACATAGATTCAATAATTCTGATAAAATATTGGAGAATTATATTGTATATGATTACCGCAGCTAGACTGCTCCTAGCTAAACTCTGGAGGGATAATGAAATTCCCACGAGTGAATGAGTGAATGATAAAGATCTTAGAAATGAAATAAAATGACCTGCTCACCTGTAAAATAAAAAGGGAAAATAATGAAATGGAGCCAGTTATGAGGTTCCTCCAACAGAAATGGGGTAACTCAATTATTTTTTTAAAATATTTTTATTAAAATTTCTAAAAGAAAGTATAAAATGGGAACATTTCCTCTAAATGTTCTCCCCCAACTCCCATAACAAGTTTTCTTCTCCAGTTTTGCCCAGCTGAATCAAACAAAAAATACAATATAATACAATAGAAGGAGTCCAATCCACTATACATAAAATCTTTTGCATAACAGTCATAATTTATCTTTTAACCAGTCAATACATTTTTACCTTTTTTATCAAATTGTATCATTATAATAATTAGCTTTACAATTGTAGCCACTCTTTTATTTTGCTCCATTCTCTATCAAATTGTTGAATGGATTTATTCTTTAATGCATTTGTCAATTTTTCCATGTCCATAACCTTTAATTTCCATTCATTTAAATTTATTTTAGTATCTTGTTTCCAAAGTTGAGCATTGGTTAATCTAGCTGCGGTAACTAAATATAACATTTTTTTTATGCTTTCTAATTTCTGCCTTTGGTTTTATTATATTCAATAAATATAATTCAGGTATCATTTCAAAATTCATTTTGAATATTTTTTGAATTTCATCATGTATTTCTTTCTAAAATTTCTTCACCTTTACATGTCCACCACATATGATAATTGAATGAACTAAATGATCTGAAATTTAAGTTAGAAGTATTAAAATCAGCAGCTAGCAGTAGCTTTCTCTACTGTTTTTCTTTGTTTTTTCTCTCTCTGAGGATGTATACCAGAAATTTAGAATATTTCAAGCAGATATGCAATTCATATTTAATAAAATTATGAAGAAAGAGGATTATATAGCACAGAGAAGACAAAGAAGAGGGCTGTAAAGTTAAAGGAAGTATAGGTTCCAGGTAGACAAACACTTTCCAAGGAAAAGTGATAAAAAGAAGTAGAAATGTAACTTATGCTACTTTTTATTATATTTTTATAGAAAACAAATTCAAGGTAATAGGTGATGAAAGATATTTATGGAAAATAATTTTAGATAGTGGTTATTATGTTATTTTTATGTTTGTTCTACCTTACTTTTCTTCAATAAAAACAATTTTTAAAAAGCAGTGCTGGTTTTGGGATTCTAGGAATGTAGCTCACACAAGAAATATTTCCAAGCATTTTGGCTAGCATCCTGTTGGGAGGTTACGACTGTCATGCCCTGCCTTGGAGACCCTGGCAGTGAGAAGGTGGATTCTGAATCCGAGGCAGAAGTTTCCCCAGAAGCTTGCTCAGGAAAAGATAACAAGCAACCGCAGGACCTGAACAAGGGGAAAAAATATCAGAGGATGAGACAAGACAGACAATTACCATGCAAGAGAGATGATGTCAGAGAGAGGGGCTGCATCGCTCAGCATGTTTAAGTAACAAGTGAACCCTAATGAAGGAACACCTGTGGTGACAGCATCAGTAGATAAAAAGCTTTCAGCTGGCCCTTTCCTTTCACAGTCAGCAACTGATCTTTCCAGTTGTGAAGTCCTGCACTGCGGTCTCTTGTATCTGGATCACCTTGAACTTCTGTCTGACTATAACTTGGATTTGCCTGCTCCAGAACCTGAATTCTGTTTGGACATTTCCCCGCTCTAGCCTTGTGAGTGAGCCCTGCTCTGCCACTTGTTGATTAATTGTCTACTCTGCCCTGGACATGACAACAACATTGTAAATTGGTTTAAAATTGCATAAATTTGAATTGTAAAAAGAAAAAAGGGAAACTACTAGCCAATGGCTAAAACCAACGAACTTAAAAATTAGGAATAAAATGTAGTGTAACTTACAAGAAAATAAAGTTATATCTAAAAACTATTGTCTAAGATAAATTTTATATAGTCACTGGTCAATTGGCAAACCGTATATGAAGTCATCAATAATTAAATATTTAAAACCAAAATAGATATACAGAGATTACATAGAGAGAAACCTTGTGATTTCTACAGGCAGGGCTGATGCAATGAATCATAAAGTCATTACATATGAACTTCCATTGGGAGGAAGAACAATGTGAGCTACTCAGGGTTGGTAGTCCATAAGCATGGTCAAATAGCCATAGTCCTGTGGATAATCCAATGGTTATAAAGCACTAGTGGAACATCTCTTGAAAAGAGGAAAATAACTTGATGGTTCCTTTTGGTTGATATGGCACCTGAACAATGTAGACAGCCAGACACATTTCAATGTCACAGTCTTCTTCAGTGGCTGGATTTTTCTTCAGATTTCTTGTGCCTCTCTTTGTACAAAACAAATACCATGTTTTATAGTTCTCAGCACAAACCATCCTGAATGATAAGATAATAGGACAAACCCTCACCACAAATAAATTATACAATAGTTGCCAAAAAGAAGGAATATTTCATAACTCCTCCAGTCTTAGCCTATCTTTTGCCCAGAGTTAAGTTTAAATAGCATTACTAGCTGGCCCATTTGTGGTTAATTAGAACTATTTCAGCAAGGTCACATCACTGCAACAACTTACATGCTTGTAGTAAAATATACAGTCTCATTAAAGCATTTGTAATACAAACTCACCAAATTCATATAATGATTCATAATACAACTGTTACATAAACCATATGAACTATACTATTTACAAATAAAACGATGGCGACAAAAGTGTTTCTAATGGCAGGGGATCAGGATCTTCCTGATCAGACAACCCCTTGAGGCTGATATACCCTTAAACTTTCATCCATATTAACATTGTCTTGGATTCAAAGGGGACACTGGGAACAAAAGAACTAGACTGTCTATGTAATAATTAACCAATCAATTTCATCATTAAGGCCCGCTGGAGATAGGCTGAGTTCATATATCCAAAAGGTTTCCCTTTTTTTAAATTTCTTGTACCCCTCTTCACTATGGATAGGAACCTGTTCAACACATCAAAATTTGATGTCTTTGATGTCATGTTGGTGCTCTACAAAGTGCTTTACCAGTGGTGCATGCATTCTTTTATTTTTAATGCAACTTTTATGTTCAATGATCACTAATCCTAATTTTTCTTGTTGTCATTCCGACATATAACAGTCTACATGGACACTAGATAATATAGATAACCCCTTGGAAATTACACGTGAATATAGTTTTCAAATAGTATTCCTTACGAGTTATGGGATTTTCAAAAGACTTCAGTTTGCAGCAATGGCTGCAGGCACTGCAATTGCCACACGGATATTGTCCCTTCGTTCTTACACTCCCAGTGACAATACTAGTGGAAGTACAGGAACTTCCAATTTTGGCATGTACTAGCATGTTTCTAAAATTTGGAGCCCTTTTGTGTGCAAATAAAGAGGCTTGTCTACATCTGGATATGTCTTGTAATAGAAACCAGTATTTGAGGATATTATTTCTAATTCTACTAGTGTTTATGCCGTAGGTTAAAGTAATCACCATTCCGTTTCCTATAGTCTCATTGTTTCCTTCCTTTTTAACAAGGAGATCCCTCCTGTTAGTATTGGCTACCTTATATGTGACTTGTTTGATTATTTTCAGTGGGTATCCCTTTTGAAGGAATTGTAGCTTCAAAATATGAACCTGTTTGAAAAAGAGTCAAGGGAACTGCAGTTGCACCTGATTCTTAACATCTGAGAGTAGGGTAAATTCCTCTTGAGGCGGAAGGAATGAAAACTATCCTGACTAAGGAAAGAATTAACTCAGTAGATTTTCTATATGTGTCAGTAATTAAATTAGCCCGATCTTTTTCAATCAATACATCTAGAAAATGAATTTTAGTGTAATCGAATGACATTTCAAATCTGATGCTCCCATGTATGAAATTGAGATAGCAAATTCTAACAGCTCTGCCTCACTACCTTCCCAAATCAAAAAAAATTATCCAAAAATCTTTTGAAGAAGCTAATGTAGTTCCTGTATGTATTGCTCACATTCAAAATGTGTGATTGTTCAAATCAATCCATATATATGTTGGCCAGCTCTGGGGCGAACTTGCATCCCATGACAGTGCCTGATATCTGCCAGTAATATCTCCCCATAAATTGAAAATTATTTTTGGTTAACTCTATCTCAACTAACAAGCTGAAAAAATGAGTGGGAGGAGCTGAGAAATTTTTTCTAAGATTAAGTCTGTCCTCTATGATATCTGTAGCTTCCCTCTGTGGTATATTGACATCTAGAGTAACTAAAATATAAGACAGGGAGTTTATTGCTATTGTGGAAATTAAATTCAAAAAGTGTGTTGTATCTCTAATGTATGAATCAATATTGGGGATAAGTGGTTTTAAAAAGGAATTGATATAGCAAGATAGGAGTTCAAAGATGGACCCACATCCTGATACAATAGGACATCCAGGAAGTGGATTAGTACCTTTACGAATTTTAGGGAGAAGGTAAAATAGAGGTGTTCGTTCTTCTGATTCCAAAAGATACCGATAAGTGGATTTGGAAATATAACCCATAAGTAAAGCCTCATCCAAAATGTTGATGACCTATCTTTTGATTATAGTGGTAGGATTAGTCTCACATGGTTTATAATGAGCTGAATTATTTTTTTTCCATTTTTTTTTATTGAGACAAGATTATATTCAATTGTTTTACAAATAATGTGCATTGTCATTAATCATCATCATCATCAACGTTTATTGATTAGTCGACTGACCATATCAACAATAAAATACATAGCACATAATACCAAGATACAGATACAGAAATTACATACACAAATAAACTCAGTTCATATAAAATTAAGTAATTAAAACATATAAACTTAAACTTAATAAGTAGTGGGTTTGATATAGAAAGTAAAACACATGATAAACAAGAAAGATAAAATAACAAATATAAAAAATTCAGTCATAACATTTAAATAAGCTCATCGCCATGACAGGAGACCTCATTTTGTGTGATAAAAAGATCTCTCAGGTAAGCAGCTTTTGTAATAAATTTTGCAATCCAGCAGACTGAATGTAAATTCTCTCCGGAAAGAAAATAAGACAATTTGACAGTTGGATCCCAATTGGTCATTCTGACCAGAAGTGGTTGTAAGTATTGGGATCTCACCTTGGTATATATACAACAATCAAACAAGATATACGCAATATTCTCTATGTTTGATGCACCACAGATGCATGTTCTTTTGTGGTACGGAATTTTTTGAAACCGTCCTATTCTTACCATAGAATTAAGTTGTTCAAATCTAGCTCTGGTGAAAGCTATTCTCTGTCTCTGTGTTAGGTTCAGCCTAAGATACTTTTCTAGACCAAATATAGTTTTATTTTTGACTAACCAATTTAGAGACTTAGAACCAGCCAACAGAGCTATATCTGTTTGGGCACTGATGTTCAAAATTCTTTGTTTTAATATTTCCTGAGCTGAGTGTCCACAAATTAATAAAGAAGACAGGGAAAAGCCTAGCTGGTGCATTAATTGAACCAGGTGGCATATCCAAAAATTTGGAGGTTCATCTAAGCAAAGTTTAGGGAGTCTCCCTGGGTCCATTTTAAGGATCCTTAGCCAATAGTTAAAAACTTTTATCAAAACCTGGCACTGAATAGAATGTGCCCCTAGTTCTGCTCTCACTACTTGAGCCAGAGTGTTCTTATCTGTTCCTAGTATCCTCCTTAGGAAGCAGCTTTGTGCCTGCTCCAAAAGGGGTACTTTCATTTGATCCCACAGTTCTGCCCTGTAGGACAGAATAGGCATGATTTTGGACTTATAAACTTTTAGAATAGGGGATATACTGGAGGGGTGGTTATAGTTTATCAATTTATAAAATATATTGAAGTTGGCCATAGCTCTCTGTTTATTTCTTCTAAGGTGATTTGTCCATTTCCCTGTATTTGAAAAGGACAACCCTAGATATAAATAAGAGCTGACTTGTTCAATCGGGACTCCTTCCAGGAACCAGTTATATTTTTTGGACCTTTTCCCGAATACCACCACCTTAGATTTATCTTTGTTAATGGCTAAGTCATGTCATTAATGATAATTTACATATTTTTTAGACTTTAAGTCACCGTTGTGTCTTTCAGTTAGTGGAAATAAATCATTAATGAGGTAACACCATTACCATGAACTTAACAGAAAAGATATAATTTTCCATGATTATCCTTAATTACCTTATTAAAAAGAGAAAAGAAAATGAAAAAAAAGAAAAAAAGAAAAAGAAAGGGAAAAAAAGTTCCAAAAACAGAAAAAGAAAAAAAAAGAGAAGAAAGAAAAATACTTCCCCTGGTTTGAACTCACACAACTTGATAACCAATATTAAATCTTCCCATTCGTGTTACATATACTTCCTCTCTCCCCCACCTTTTTTGGTCCCGTTTCCCGTGCGGTCATTGATATTGTTCCTCTTTTGTTATTATATATATAAATGTTCTCCTACTACTTCTGCCCTTCATTGTTTGTCTCCTTTGAGATTATACAGTTACATATTTACTCTTATACAGTCTTGTATGTTTCTTCATGCATGTATATGTACATGCATTCTTATTCTTTCTCTATACATATACATTCTCTATACATTCTCTTTACCTTCATTTCTCTATTCATTCATACTTATACCTCTTTTAGAATGTTTATATTTGTGTATGCTCATACTGCCAAGTTGACCTAGTTGTCTTCACCTCTAGTTCCCATTCCTCTCCGGTTACCTTTTCACTCAAATTACTTTTCTGTGATTATTCTATACATATATTACTCCATCTGTTACGGAGGAACTTTGTTACTGGGTTCCACTCTTTCAATATTTCAACAGATTTCTCTTTAATTCTTAGAGTAAATCGATCATTTCCCTTCATTTCTAATATTTTCAGCATCCATTGTTCTATGGTTGGAGTTTCTTTGTTTTTCCAATTTTTTGCAATCAAAATTCTGGCTGCGGTAATAAGGTATAATAGGATTCTCCAATGTTTCTTTAGGATTTTTGAATCTATAATTTGGATCATATTTAATAGGTAGATTTTCGGTCTTAACAGTATTTAGATTTTGAATATTTCCATCAGAGTTTTGTTTGGTTCCTTCCAAAATTTATTATTTTTTTGACAGCTCCACCACATGTGTATGAAAGTGCCTGTTTTTTCCTGACATTTCCAGCATTTGTCTTGGTGTGTATTGTATATTTTTAAAATTTTTGCTGGTGTTATGTACCATTTATAAAACATCTTTATGTAATTTTCTTTAAGATCCTGCGATAATGTGAATCTTTGAGTTAGTTTCCATGAAGTTTCCCATTGATCCAACTCAATTACATGCCCTATTATAGTTGGCCAGACTATCATAGTATCTTTTACTGTTTGGTCCTCTAGGTCATATTCCAATAAGTATCTATAAAATTTTGCTGTGACCTGATTTGATTGTCCAAATGTAATTTTCTCTAACTTGTTAGGTATCGATCTCATGTTAAACCCTTCTAAGTTTAAATCTATTTTATATCTTTCATGCAGTTGTCTATATGGGAACCAACCCAATTTATAACCCATTTGTTCTAGTTTGTCTCTTGATTTTATCTGTGGTGTTAGTGATTCCGTAGTTTCTAATAGATTTTTGTATGTCAACCATTTTTCTTGCACCTCCACCCATTTCCCATAAAAGGCTCCCTGTGGGGATTTCCATGTTGGTATTCTGTTATAGATTTTTTTCTTTATCTGTGTCCATATTTTCAATAATGATCCCCTAATAAAGTGATTCGAGAATTCCTTGTCTATCTTTGCTTTGTTATACCACAGGTAGGCATGCCAGCCCATCCTGTTATCAGCTCCTTCCAGTGTTAAAGTTCTTACATTTTTGTAATTTGATCCAGTCAATCATCCAGGATAGTCCTTGGTTTTTTTCCTTCCCATATGAATCTCGTAAGTTCTTTCTGCCATTGTTTAATGGTTTATCATTTTTTTATTATTATTGGTATATTTTGAAACAAGAAGATCATATTGGAAAGGATGTTCATTTTTACTATTGCTATTCTTCCAAGGAGGGATAGGATAGATGCAGTTTACTCCACTTTTCTAAATCTTTATTTCTGCCCAAACTTTTTTATAGTTGTTATTAAACAAGTCTGCATTTTTCTTTGTGACCCATATGCCAAAATATTTGATTTTCTTTTGTATTTGAAAATTTGACTTTTTAATGAATTATTCTTCTTTCTTAATATGCATGTTTTTTGTTATAATTCCAGTCTTCTCTTTATTTATTTTAAAACCAGCTTTTTCACCGAATTCATAGATGATCTTTGTTAACTTTTCTATACTTTCTAATGGTTCTAGTAGAAATATTACCAGATCATCTGCGTATGCTTGTAGTTTATATGTCTGCTCATTGATTTTGACACCTTTTATGTCTGGGTCTGATCTAATCTTATTATTTAATATTTCCAGTATTAGAATAAATAGGAGAGGTGAGAGGGGGCAACCCTGCCTGGTTCCCTTCTCGATTTTTATGTCTCTCATTCTTTCTCCGTTTACAGTCACTCTCACTATTTGTTGAAAATATATTTCTTTTATCCATTTTACAAAGTTACTGCCCATGTTCATTCTCTCCAGAGCCGCTAACATGAATTTCCACCTCACCTTGTCGAAAGCTTTTTTGGCGTCTAAGAAGATCATTACGAGTTCTTTTTCATTGTGTCTTTCGAAATATTCTATAATGTTTATTACTGATCTAACATTATTTCTCAGTAACCTCCTTGGTAAAAAACTGTTTTGTCTTCGTGTATAATAGATAACATAACCTTCTTCAACCTTTCCGCCAATATACTGGTAAATATCTTATAGTCCGTGTTTAGTAGCGAGATTGGTCTGTAACTATTTGCTGATGTTAAGTCTTTTCCCTCTTTTGGTATTAAAACAATACTCGCTTCTGTCCATGTTTTTGATATTCCCTCTGTTATAATTTGGTTAAACGTATCACATAATGGTTGTATCATCTCTTCTTCGAAGGTTTTCTAATATTTTGCTGTGAAACCATCAGGTCCAGGTACTTTTGAAGTTTTTAGTTTTTAATCGCCGTGAAGATTTCTTCCTTCGTAATTTTCTCATTTAGTGTTTGTTTGTAATCTTGTGAGATTTCCCTCACTTCTTGACATTTCAGATAAGTTTGTATCCGTTGTTCACCATCTTGTTGTCTTGTATTCTCTTTATATAAGTCTGTAAAATATTTATAAAAAATTTCCTTAATTGCGTCTTGACTTGTATAAGTTTTATCTGCCATTTTCAACTGTAGAATTTGCCTTTTCTCTTTATGTTTACTTAATTTATATGCCAACCATTTACCTGGTTTGTTGGAATTTTAAAAGTAATTCATTTTGCAATTTTTAATCTTCTTTTCAATTTCTTGAGAGTGCATCATCTTTAGTTGTTCCTGAAGTAATTTGATTTCGTCTTTTAACTTTTTATTTGTAGTATCCTTTTCTATTTCTTTTTCTTTTAATGTAAGCTCATTATAGATCCCCATAATTTTTTCCGTTGCTGCTTTCTTATTTATATGTCCCATTTTAATAAGATGGCCTCTCATAACCGCTTTGCTGGCATCCCAAATGGTTTTTGCTGCCAGTACTCCATTATTGTTTTCTTCAAAATACAATTTCAAGGTTTTTCTTAGTTCTTCCACATTCTGGGTGTTTATCAATAGTGAATCACTACGTTTCCATGTGTATTCCCTTTGTCTTGTTTTTAGCCCTAATTTTATTAAACTGTGATATGAATGTGTTTTGGGTTGGACCTCCATATCTTGCATCTCTGTGTGTAAGCTCTTTGATAGTAGGAATGGATCAATTGTGGATAACAAATTATGTTTATCCGAGTAGAATGTATAACTTCTCCCATCTGAGTATTTAAATTTCCATACATCTAATAGAGAGAGATCTTCCATTAATGTAAAGAAGCTCTTTGGGAGTTTCCCTTGATTTTTCTTTATTTGTTTTACAGATTTATGGTCTTCTGCAGGGTTTATCACCGTGTTCATGTCACCCATGATTCATATGTTCTCATGATTTCTCTCTCTTAGATAGGTATTTATTTTTTATTGAAGTTCCCAAAAAATTTTTTCCTTGTTTCCTTGTGGTGCATATACACCAACTGTCAGCAATTTGTACTTCGGTAGGGTGATCTCTAATCCTATATAATGACCGTTTGGATCTGAAAATATTTTTTCCACGTTATAAGCTGATCTTACATATATTACTACCCCCTCTTTTTCTTCTTTTTCTTTTTTTTTTTGGAATATGCAGCACTAAAACAGTTTCCCAATTTAGGATTCTTTAAATATTTAGTGTCTCTTTCTCGTATTCTTGTTTCTTGTAAGGCGATTATATCAGCTTTAGTTTTTTTCTAAATAATGGAATATTTGACATCGTTTATATTCTGAATTATGCCCTTTTACATTCCAGGATATTATTTTTAATGTCATTGTGTTTCACAATACTATTTCTATCCTTACTACAGTCTTTATTTTTTTTTCTGCTTTTATTATATTAGTTTTCTTCACTCTCGATTTCTTCTATTTCTTCTTCTTCCTCCTCTTGTTCTTTTTCTTCTCCTTTGTCTGCTTCCTCACTTATTTCTTCTTCTTCTTCTTGTCCTCCTCCTTCTTCTTTGTCCTTCTCTTGTTCTGTCTTTGTTATTATTTCTTTTTGATTTTCTTGTTGTGTAGTCTTCATGATATCCAATTTCTCATTATATTCTTCTAAGACATCTTTTGGTTGTCCACGCCTTGTCTCACTGTTTTCTTGTATTTCTGTATCCAAGTCTTTTTTTTATTTTTTCGTAGATTTGTTGTGCTTTGTTTATCATGTTTATCTTAAACCTCCTCTGTTTGTAAATGAACGATAGTCCCTCTATTCGGTTCCAGGTATAATTTATATGATTTTTAAATAAGAGCTGCAACAAAAATTTATATTCTTGTCTTCTTTGTAGCATTTGACCTGGGATGCCTTTGAAGATTTTTATTTCTCTGTCATCTATGATCAATTTTTTATTGTAATTTTGTTGAAGAATTAACTCCTTGGTTTTAGTTCTTATAAAACTAATAACTATGTCTCTTGGTAATTTCTTTTCTCTGGCAGTCTTAGAATTGATGGGAAATATTTGTTCTAATATCTTCTAATAATAAATATCTTGTTCTAATATGTCTTGATCTAAGTCCATATATGTCGCCAGTACATTCAATGTCTTTTCATATGTGTTTTCCTCTCTTTCTTCAGGGAGGCCACATAGTTTTAAACATTTGTCCCTGTATCTGAGTTCGAGTTGAGTGATTGCATTTGTATCATGGTCTTGCACTTTGGCTATTTGTTGGGTTGCTGTTTCTGTCTGCTCAACCCTTTTTTGGAGGGTTCCTATGTCAGTTTTTATAGTAGTAATATCATTTGAAATTTTTTCTAATTTTTCCCCAAAGGAATTTAATTCTTTTTAAACTCAGTTCTGATTTCTGTTCTTGCTTCCTTTAATTCTTTTCGTATCTCCGTTTTAAAGTTCTTGATTTCTTTTAACATCTCATTTATTTGTACTGAAACATCTGCTATGGTTACCGACAGTTCTGGTTGTGATCCCTTACCTTTTAGTACTTGCAGTTGCGGTGTTTCTGTCACGCTTGTTGATAATTCTGTTGATGGTCTTCTTCCTTTTATTATTTGAGATTGGGCTAGTGATAACATTGCTTTCTTTGCAGCAATTTCTGATTGATTTCATAATCTATTGTTATTGGGTTGTTGTTTTTTTACTTCTGTTCAAATTGCTATCTCTATTTTTCTATTTGCTCTATGTGTCTGAATATATTTTACTGTTATAGTTAGTATACTATGGTAATTACCATACAGTACATTATCAGTCTACTGTTCTATATTTTCAATAAACCATACAGTATGTACCTTACAGTAAACAATTCTAGTTTACATTTCAATATTCCTTTACAATTTTTTAATGTTGTTGTGACTTTAATATTTCAGTAACTTAAATTATACCCTGTTTTAAATTAATTTTGGTGTAATAAACTAATTTTTAATTTAACATTTTAATTCATTAATCACAATATTAATATATATTTTAATCTTTCAATTTTTCAACTTTTCAACAACTGTATGGATTCTATATAACTTCTATATAAATTTCTACTACCTATTACTTAACTAAATCAACTTAATCATCCTTCCAACACTCTGATATATCTGTGACACTACCTAATTTACATTTCTTATTAAATTAAATTGGAGTTAGTATTTTCACCTGTTTTTTCCCCTTTGTTTTCTTAATTTCTGGTCATATTTTCTGGTCCCCTCTAGCTTTCTCCTGTTTCTTTATTTTCTTCCAGCTTCTGCTATTTGAATATAGCACTGCTGGTTCTTAAACTATATTGTATTATAGTCTTTTCTTTCTCTTTTGTTTTCCTCGTGCTTGCTGCTTGTAATTGCTTTTGACTCCTTTCTCTGCTGGTATTTCTCTCGCAGTTTCCAGGGTTTGCTTTATTGAGTTTATGTCTTCTGTCCTCTTTTTCCTATTCTCTGAGGCTACAACACTTGAAACTCCAATCTTTGTTATGTTTCCAGTACACTGAAGCTGTTGTCAGTCTTTTAACCTTTTGGAGTTTTAAATTTCCCACTCTCTGACTTCCGGGTTTAATGGCGGACCGCGCGGTTGTGTAGAGGCTTCTGTCACCGAAACACAACAGCCCAGCATGGTCTAGCCAGCAGAGAAATTAATAAAAGTGCCGGCCATTTACCCCCGCCCCCAGTAAAGGGAGTCCAGAGGGTCTCGAAGGGGGCTTGACTAAAGCCCATCAGACAGAAAGATACGGCTTTTTGCTGCATCGGTGGTACAGAGACGGGTGAATGAGCCAAAGAGATCCACAGCTGTGCTGGGCAGCCGCTTTTGGGTGGCAAAGGAATGCTGAAACCTATTTTAAAGAAGCTTGCTTTGAAAAACTACTGGACACTGAACACTGGGATTTATTATTGGAAGCTTGTATGTGACATCAGAGGAAGACACTACAGTAAAAAAAAAAGAAACTTTCTTTTGTAAGGGTTCAATATGACCTCAACAAAATTTCCTGCTCTCTGCATTCGTCTGTACTTTCTTGCTTACTGCTTTGCGACTATCCAGGTCTTTTCTTTCTCCATCTTTACGACGCCAGTATGTTTGTGCTCCTTCTGAGAAATCCATCTATCTGACCAGTTCATAGTTCTTCTTTCCAGAGTTCTCTCAGTGAAGCATCATATTTGGCAACAAGTGTGTGGGTTCTTTTCCACCTTAAGACATATTAGGTCTTCTTTTTTCTTTTATAGGAAAAAAAAGAAAAAAATTTAAAATTTATTCCGTGGCGCTGCGGTACCTGCCTGTAAAAAAAGAGGCAGTGGTCAACAAACGGCTGTGGCAGCTCTTCAACCCTGTCTTCACCTCTTCACCTAGGGCAAAGGGGCTGGGTAGACTAATTTAGGGTCCCCTCCGAGCCCCCTCTGGACCACTTCTTACGAGGAAGTAAACTTGGCCAACTTATGGGATTTAAATGTTATCAAATGTTATCAAAAATCCCTTGGCTAAGCCTTTTGTGATGGTGGCTTAGCTGGAGCTTCTCCACTAAGCGACCGAAAGCGACACCATAGGAAATGGAAGTCTATAAGCTGGATTATAGCCTATTTGCCTCCACTATATAGTCCTCTCTGTCCACCTTTATCAGCTGGTTTAATAATGATGTCATTTCTGCCCTTCGGAAGGTTCAAGGCCTCCCTTTCTACTCTAGTCAAGTTTTGCCAAACATGGGAGTCATATTCCTTGAGGAGTTCTATCTCCCTTGTAACTATATTTTGAAAAACTTTGATATTAGGTAGGATATTGATAATGGGGTTAAAAATGATTTGGGTTTAAATGCTTGTATATGACTTTCAAGTGGCCCATTGCTATCCTTAAAGAAATCCACTATAATGTTCCTAAACATATGTTGTATTTCAAGCATCGTTCTGAATGAATCATATCTTGAAGTGGGAACGAAAGATAAACCTTTCTGTTACACCTGAATTTCTAATTTTGAAAGTGTATAATGTGATAAGTTGACTACCATCTGGTTTTGGATAATTTCCTTCAATTTGGTAAGGGGTTGTCTGTGGGTCTGTTTCTTTTCCCATAGGTTTGACCCCCTTCCTAAGTTTAAAACAGATCTGTTTGTATTCCTATTGTGCAGCACTCCTGGTGCATTGTGGGTCCCATTGTGCAAAGGAGGCCCCCATCACATGGCAGGATGTCTTACACAATTTCCTGGTGTGCAGTGGGAGCCCACATTGTGTAGGGTTCCTCAATGTGCATCACTGCAGGTCACTAAAAGTGTTGCTTATCATGTCAGGGGCATGGCTACATCATTGTACAGCTACACTTTATAGCCTCAACACACTACCTAAGCCACAGTTTTAAAAAAATCTATAAGGAAAATAAAATACCTGCACACCCTCCAACATTTCACAGATGAAATCTAGGATGTGGATGGCCAAACAACATCAGATTAGAGTCAAGATGGCAAAGTTATAAATGAAGAAGAACACACAAGCTAGGAGAGACTGCAGCAGTTTGCTGTGATGCATTCTAACCCTAGAATGATGAGACCAGACACATGACATGGGATAAATAAGGGCAACGTAAATAAGAACTATTTATGTTTCATTGACCTGGAAATGAAGCAAGCAAGGGGAGCAACCTGATGAAGGTCCAGCTGAGGCCAGGTGTCAGGCTTCCCTTGGGTAAGCCACAAGAGCAATCCACTTAATTGGGTTGGTCCCTGGCAGCCCGAAAAGGGGAACTTAAACCCAGGGGAAGTTTCCACTGAAGTCCCATGACTTTGCAGGCAAGAATACCTAGATTAGCTTCAAGGGCAGTCTTCTTCCCTACCCTCTGGGTCTCAGAACCTTAACAAGGCAGATCTAGAACTTTCCTTATTACACCCTGTTCAGGGTGTTCACTGTAATCTCATATCCTCCTGTGCTCCCTGCCATGGACAAAGGACAAACATCTGCTTAGTCCTTTTTTCCCCACCAGGTTAGCCAAGATGGCCCTCACCCCCTGGTTGCAATCCCTCCGGGACATTAGCAGGATCAGGTCATTCCCTCCTGCCCCCAGGTGAATGGCAAGGATGTGAGGAGGAGATCCTGTTCACTCATTGAACAGGAGCAGCAAGAGCCCACTCCACCAGAGTCCTCTTCTGCTGAGCCACTCAGCCATCATCTGGTTAAAGGAGTCGTTATCACCCTTTTTGGCTCTAGCCACTTTCCTTCTACTTGCCTTAAATTTCCCTAATTCTTCTAACTGGCCAAAGTAGCAGCCCTCACCAACCTCTCCTCTTCATCATCCGAGGACCTGTTCAATACGTGTTCACTGCTTAATGTTTTTAAGCAGGGGCCTTCCCTTTCAACACCGCTCCTCCTTTTTTGGGAGCAATTTCTTTCTTATTTCTTTATTTATTTGGTCTTTCCTTTTCTCACTCCCCACTGCAGTTCAAACTATCCTAGCTTGTATATGTATGTGTACCCAGGGGGACTCACGCGCACACACACACACAAACACACACACGCCCAAAAAAAGGGAGAGAGAAAGGAAAAAGCTTCAAGATAAACTCCTTCCTCTTACTGATTGCTCTTCCTCCAGATTACCCTATACAAAGAACTAGCAATGAGCCATTCACGTGGTAGATAGGAACCATAGGCAGCCACATGGCTGTTCCTCCTTTCCCTGAGATCAGGTTGCCACTACGTCAGCCAAGCCCAGCTCAGCACACTGTGCTTATGTCCCACAGGCCCACACTTGCTCCCCGCAATGACTCACACCAGCTTCGATTGCAACTGGGGAGGCAGTTTAAAATGATGTGGTTGGGGAGAGAAGCTTGATGAGGTCTCCCAGCTGAGCCATGTGAATGAAAACGGGTGGGAGTGAATGATCCAGACCCTGATCCACCCCATCACTATAAAGAGAGACTGCCTGGTATGGTATCCACCAGGGCAATCTTGCAACCAATCCTGTCTACTAGCCAGGTGCTTTCACTACCCAGCTGATCACTGATAGAAGAGGGGGACTATTCTGCCCACTCTAACCTTGCAGTCATCCAGTGATCACAAGATAGACTGCGGAATGCTCTGTGGCAATGCACAAAGCCACTTAAGAAAAAAGAGGGAGAAGTGAAGGGATTGACCCCGAGGCACGGCTTGACCCTGAAGCATGTGGCTGAAGATGGCCACACTTGCTGTTCACTCCTCACAAACCGTGCTCCTCACACTCCCTGACAGTACCTGTTGCTTCCCTCACCACAAACCAAAGTCCAAAACAAAGCTGCTCCTTCTTGATCATCCTCTTTGCACTGCTGAATTTGTGTGCTAGCTCTTTTACTCTCAAGAAAACACACAGGGTTTTCCTAGTGTATTTAATGAGGTATATGGGGCATAGCGTACAACTGCTGATGAAGCTAACGTTCTACAATACACACTTAGTTAAACACACACTCTTACATGTGTACAATTCCCATTGGCTGATTCTCAGGGTCTTCCTCTTTCCCAGACTTTCCCAGCAATTCCCATGGGACTTTGTTTTTTCCCATACTTAGATCTTTCCAGTGCCCCCAGATTTTCTCAGGTCACTTCCATCTCTGGTGTTATCTCCATTTCAGTTCTTTGTTTATCTATCTTAATACTGACCAGACCCCTTGGAGCCCACATCTCTCAGTCTATTCTCTTTGATCCCTCCTCTCTAGGATGAGATGCATTGACCCCTTCCTTTGATACACAATATATTGTTACATGTGGTTCTAGGATAGGTACTCTATAGCTCATAAAAGCTTAAAGAAGCTATTGCTTTTAAGTAAACAGAGCCATACCTTGACCGCATGGCTGAATGCACATTTAAAACAATCATTCAGGTTTTACCTCATGTTAAACATATAACACATTGTAGCCTGTAACACATGATGTTCAGCCAAGCCTTATCTTACACCAACATGATAACTTACTACAACCATGTTTTATGGTAGTATGATCAACATGCATTCATTATTGTGGATGAGTCACATTATTATGTCATGGAGCACAACTGACATGTCACATGCGTGGGGTGAATGTGGCTTAAATAGTCCATCATTCTACCATCATACATGGTGCATCTTGGCGTTCCCTGCACAAACTCCAATGGCTTGTGGTCCCTTACAGGGAGGGCATCAAACATTTCCTTCCCCCTGCAGTGCCAGAGCACACATGTTCAGATAAGCCTTTGCCTGAACCTCCTGGGATGGACAAGATTGCCCTCTCCTCTCTTCCCTTGAGTGCAAATTGCTCAGTTTTGCAGCAATTGAAGTAAGCTGAGGAAAAAATGAGAGGAGGAGAGAAAAACTGGGACATTTTAAAAGCTGCTGGAAATTAGGATGATAGAATATTAGGACTGTCTCTGCCAAATTGTAACAGAGGGTATATACCTTCATCAACAACTGTTGACTTGTCTCAGGCGGCAAAATTTTGGGCTGGCACTATATTAAAAAGTTCCAGAGCATAGTGTTGAGTACACATGATATAGTAACTTAGCTGAAGCTGAGCTGTCCTGCATCTGCTCAGTGCTTGAATAAGAAACTGCTTTGAACCCCATATATGCCACCTTATGTTCCGTCATGGAAAGAGGCAGGACAGAAATGTAAAATAAATATATATATTCAGAATCTTTTTATCTATTTTTTAAAATGCTTCTGCTAGTTATGTTGTCCCCTATACCTTGATAGGTCATGGTTGTCTGATTTGCATAATTAGTGCATAGTTATCTCGCTTTTGTACTCAGTGTGCAAATACATGTATTAACCAAATGGTGTATGTACCTTTGAATAGTTATAATGTTGTTACACCTCAGCAACCACACTGTGCCTATGATGATAGATCCTTTAACTGGCTAGTATAATCCTGTCTTCCTGTTTTAGTATCTTTAGGATCTAACCAAAATTGCTGCCTCAGTTTCTGTGCCCTTTAGGGGTGGAAAATCCCTCGCAGAAATGTTAATTTGACTTTGAAATATAATTTTTACCAAGAAGGAGACATGAAAAATATTAGTATTGATTGCATGATGAGACTAAATATGTAGTTTTTTAACTTTCTTTCTCAACTGTACTGTAGGCAGTCACCAGACATTTACTGCTATTTCTGTTTAGAGGCACTGGGAACTTGTGGGGAAAAAATGGCATGCACTTGTGCTCATTGAACTATTTGGAGCAAAGCCATATACAGTAGAGTCTCGATTATCCGTCCTTCGGTCATCCGACATTCCGGATTATCTGATGTCGCGGCTACTTGGGGGCGTGGCTGTAGGCATTTCCACACCCCCAGACATGCCCCCGACACGTCCCCAAACATGGCGGCCGCTATGGGCCTCCGGATTATCCGACATTTTCGGCTATCCGACTAGCAGCCCGCCCATTTATGTCAGATAATCGAAACTCTACTGTACTCCAAAATTTCAGAAATGAAAGCCTGAACATATGTAACCGAGCAGTAAGGTCAAGATGGCAAAAGTTATTAATGAGGAAGAACATACAAGCTAAGAGAGGCTGCAGAAGTTTGGTTTTGCTAAAATATACTGGGAATGGCATGATTCTGCCCCTTCTTCTCCTTTCTCTGTGAGTTAGCTGAATGCAAATTTGCAGTTTGAACTCAGTTTGTGGCAACTGAAGTAAGCCAGAAAAAAAGGAAAGTGAGAGGAGAAGGAGGAGAGAAAAACTAGGGCATTATAAAATCCACTGAAAAAGTGAAGCAACAGAGAATTAACTGTTCCTACCAAATTAGGATAGTTGGAGGGTATGCAAGACAGAGACTTGATCACCAAGACCATGATTTGTGAGCCTTCTGATTATAAAAACCTTTGCAGTAGTGGTGCAGGGCCTGGAAAAGAAAACCTCTCTGTGAGTTTGGCTTAGTCTTCCAAACTCCTTCAGTGCCATACTAGTGCTATAGGTAAGGTTATGCAAGGTGCATGCCAAGCATCCACTGCAACTGCTTGATACATTTTGCCACAGATCCATCTTCGCCCATTTGGTCCACAATTCCAGGTTGCCATATTGCCTGAGTTAGTTGGGATCTGCCTAAATTCTCTACCCATTTTCCTGGATTCTATCCATGCCCATTTTTATAATAATTCAACCCGGTAGCAGTTTGGACCCACCCCACCCTGGCCTGCCTTTCTTCTGTGATATCACAAGGAACACTGCAATGGGATCAATGGGAACACTGCAATGGGATTAGTTTCAGGTTTGGGGCCTGAAATCTCAGATAATGGGGTGTTGCTGACTTGGCAATCCCACTCCTGAACATTGCTACTATTCCATCTAGGTTGTCTAGGTTCATGGGCTTAAATGGTTGATTCACAGATCCAGCTGATTGGCATAGCTAGTTCCAAGGTGGACTTGAGTGCCAGAGTCAGCATGGGGTTTTGCTGTAGTTCTGTGATCCTGGTAGCTTCCTAATGGGGGCAAATGTGACATTGAGCCTGCTAGGTTGATAGAGCCACAAACTTCATATAAAGTTGGTTTTTAAAAGCCCACACTTCCTTAGACATCTTCTTTTGAGTATTTAATGTGAATCAACATGCTACAATTTCAACCCTTGATGGTGAAAGAGTTTCTCTATTCACAGTTTGCCTTTATAACTGAACACCAGGTAGCTGAAAGAACCTAGTCTTTCATGCAAGCTGGAATCATGAGATGGGAGGCTTTTAAATTCAGACTTTTGAAAGAGTATGTGTATAAACAATTATGTGCTGCATTAAGAACTTGGATAATTTTGCAGCACCACAGTCACTGTGATTTTTGTTTTAGTCGTGTGCTTCAATTAGGGGAATTGGTCTCTTTTCTGATACTATCATGGCATGAAGAATTAAACAAGAAGGGTTTCGAAAGGAGATCTCAGTGGGTTAAATGCCTGGTTTCTTCCTTTGTTTCATGAATTTCTGCAGCTTCTTATAGCCATCTCCTGCTATTTTTGCACAGATTATATTAAAGTTCACCACTCTTATATCAGCATCCTGTGTCATTTATCCAAGGGATTCAATGTCAGAGTTAGAGCTGAGACAATGAATTCTGAAGCATGGCAAGGTGCTTTTGTCATCCCATGAGGCTGTGAAGTGACATGACCATGCTCACATCCTTCTGTCATTTGAGCATAATTAAATCCAATAAAGAACTCCAGCCACCAAGTTGTGAGTGAAATATTTCCTTGCCTAGAAAACAGGATACTTTGTCCTCCCTAGCTCCCAGTTCTTTCCAGCTTAGCAATAGGATGAGTAATTTAAACCTCTCACTGCAGTAACATCTTTGGGAAGAAAAAGTTCCCTTCAAATGTTTTCCTGCTCTGCCCCTCACCCCACCCCGCAGGCTATATAGTGGCTAGTGGGAGAGGACCAGAGGAGCAGCTGCAGAAGTTGCCCAGTGAGGAGGATCCACACACTCTTGTGTTGGCACAGCCGTGTAGAGGCCAGAGGGAGGGGCTGGGGGTAGGTGAGTGAGCATCCATACTGGGAGGAACACAATGATCCAGGCATCCTCCAGGAACTGTCAGAGGCCCTCCTGAGGTCCTGGAGGATGACATCATAATTATGCATTAGAACCTAGCCAGCAGCAATCCTCCTCATTCATTTGTCTCTGCTCTCCTGCTGACCACTATATGGCCATGTTGGGGGAGAGGCAGGAAACAATTACATTTGGGCTGGAGCAATGGGAGTGCAAGACTTGAGTGTATACAAGGACTGAGGAGGCGGTGAAATGAGAAAGGAGCTTCAGAAAAATTTTTCTCAGTAGAGTTTCTTTACATTCAGGAAGTTCCTTTTGTGTTTTTGCTTTTTCAGTCTTCAAATATTCTTTCTATCCTTACCTGAAACACTTTTTTTCCCCTCATAGAATCAGAGTAATCTTTGATTATTTTGATCTTTTAAACTTTCTGCAAAGGTTTCTGTATTTTCGTACTGTTCTAAGACTCTGTTCAAATACCTTATCTCCAATGCACAGCATGTGTCTTAAATGTCCTTTTATTTTGCCAGCTGTATATTTATCCACTTTCCAATTGCACAGTTTTTTTCAACTATACATTTTGACCAGAACCCTATTGGTGACTTATGCTGGCATACTTTGAGGGGTATTGCGCAAGAATATATCCAGTACGCCTTTGTACCTCTTTGCTTCAGCCATGCAACTGGATAGGACTTTAGCACACCCTCATGACCCCACACCCCCCATGAACAGTCAGTAGCTGGGGGCATGAAGCTGCAACTCAGGAACTACCTGCCAGTGCACAGCTGGGGAAGAAGGAGCATCCTTAGCCCTCTGGATCACCGGAGTAACTACTCTGATGAAACTTTTTGCTCCACTCATGACCCAACAGGATCTTGGCCTTTATCTTCCAACTTCTTCTTCTTGTGTGCTTGCAAGACATTTCTGGCTTATAGCAATACTATCACAAGGTTTTCTTAGCAAGATTTTTTTTCAGAGGGGTTGGCTATTCTCTTTCTTTGAGGTTGAGAGAGCATGATCTGCCCAAGGTCACCCAGTGAGTTTTGATGGCTAAGCAGGGATTCGAACTCTGGTCTCCAGAGTCATCGTCCAACCACTACACCACACTGGTTCTCTGTACTAGTTTTTACGGCCTAAGATTGTAGTTCTCTAGTTTCCCCATCACTTGTTTCCTACTACCTGAATTTTCCCATCACTTGATAATTTTTACTGTACATTTTTAGTAATGTAAACTGAGATCTGTTACATGCAAAACAAGTGCCTAGCCTCCAAACAATGTCTTTGTTCTCACTATATGCAGCTCTTGTGAAAAAGTGACAGCTTTGTCACTACTCAAGCCAGCATTTGTCATTTCCATTACTTACAAATATCTTATGATATCTTTATTCATATAGTTGGAAGAGACTACAATAGGCATCGAGTCCAACACTCTACCACGCAGGAATACAACATCAAAGCATTCCCAACAGATGGCCATCCAGCCTCTGTTTAAAATCCTCCAAAGAAGGAGACTCCACCACACTGCAAGGCAGCACATTCCACCGTCGAATGGCTCTCATGACCTAATGTTTAGATGGAATCTCTTTTCCTGTAGTTTGAATCCATTGCTCCATGTCCCAGTCTCCAGAGCAACAGAAAACAAGTTTGCTCCATCTTCAACATGACATCCTTTCAAATATTTAAACAGGGCTATCATGTTCCCTCTTAACCTTCTCTTCTGCAGACTAAACATACCCAGCCCCCTAAGCCACTCCTCTTAAGACATGGTTTCCAGGCCTTCTACTATTTTGGTCACTCTCTTCTAGATACATTCCAGCTTGTCAGTATCCTTCTTGAAATGAGTTGCCCGTAACTAGACCAAATATTCCAGATGAGATCTAACCAAAACAGAATAGAGTAGCAATATTACTTCCCTTGATCTCGACACCATACTCCTGTTGATGCAGCCTAGAATCACACTGGCTTTTTTCGCTGTCGCATCACACTGTTGACTCATGTTCAGCTCGTGGTTCATTAAGACTCCTAGATTCCTTTCACACATAGTGCTTGCAAGCCAGGTGTCCCCCCTCCTATATCTGTACATTTCATTCTTTCTTCCTAAGTGTAGCATCCTGCATTTCTCTCTGTTAAAATGCATTTTGTTAGATTTGGCCTAGCTTTCTAATCTGTCAAGGTCATTTTGAATTCTGATCCTGTCCTCTGGGGTCTTAGCTATCCCTCGTAATTTGGTGTCATCTGCACATTTGCTGAATATGCCCTCTATTCCATTATCTAAGTCACTGATAAAGATGTTGAATAGCACTGGGTCTAGGGCAGAACCTTGTGGTACCCTGCTAGTCACTTTTTTCCTAGGATGAAGAGGAGACACTGGTGAGCACTGTTTATGTTTGGCCAGTCAGCCAATTACAAATCCACCTAAAAATAGCAAAGTCACGTTCTGGTGAATCTTTTAGTCTTTCTGTTAGTCTATCCATTTCTACAGTTGCCATCAGCTTAGTAATTGGAGTCACTAAAAACATCGTCATGGGGAAAATATTCATCTTGACGCTAGAAACTCTTTCCAATAAACACAGATTTAATTTCTACCATTTCTGCCATATACCCTCCTTAATTTCTCTCCATATGTTTACATAATTATCTTCATATAATTGGCTTGTATTTCCAGTTAAATTGATAGCTAAATATTTAACTTTCTTTTCAATTTTAAATCTAGTTCTTAGTTGTAACTTATTTTTGTCCTGTGCAGTCATTTTTATTTTATTTTTTTAGTCAGTACTTTAGTCGTCAAACCAGCCAGCTTTTCAAATTCTTTTATTTTCCCTTGTATAATCATTATTGATTCCAGAGGATTCTGAAGAATAATTGCCAAGTTGCCAGCAAAAGCTCTCAATTTAAGTTCTGCCTTTCTAATTCTAACTCCAGTAATCTCGGTATCTTTCCTAATTGCAGAATTCATCACTTCCCATCACCAAAATAAATAGGAGTGGAGACAAAAGACAACCTTGCCTCATTCCTCTATAAATCAGGAAATACTTCATTGTATCACCATTAACTATAATTTTAGCAGACTGGTTTGAGTAAATCGCCTTAATCTAAGTCAAAAGATTAAATCCAAAATTCCTTTGTTCCAACACCTTAAAGAGAAAATTCCAATTTAAATTGTCAAATGCCTTTTCAGCATCAAGAAAAATTAGAGCACCTTGTTTCTCATTATGGCTTTCAAAGTATTCAGTTACATCTGTTACAATCCTAATATTGTCTTTCGTCTGTTGCCCTGGTAGGAATCTGCTTTGGTCTTCATTTATATATTTGTTCAATAAACTTTTCAATCTCTCAGCTAATACCAAAGCAAAAATCTTATAGTCATTATTCAGTAAAGAAATCGATCCATAATTCCTTGGTAAAGTTGAGTGTTGTCCTTCTTTCGAAATCAATGTAATCATTGCCTCTTTCCAAGAATCAGGAATTAATCCAGTCTCAAGAACTTCATTCATAACAAGTTGCAAGGGAAGAAGTAATTTATCCTTCAAACATTTCTAATACAGAGTACCAAATCCATCCAGTCCTGGAGATTTCCCAACTTTTAATTTTACAATGGCTTGTTCTATCTCCATAGGAAATATTTTGGAATTAATATGCCTCTTCTCTTCTTCTGTTAAATTAGGTAGATTTTGTTTCTTCAAACAATCTTCTGTCTTTTCCACTTCAAATTCTATAGGTGCATATAACTTATGAAAATATTTGTAAAAAATCCTTTGTAAATCTTGATTCCTTATCATCCTCTTTCAGTTTCATAATCAATCTTTTTTGTCACTCTTTTCTCAACCAATAGGCTAGCCATTTGCCTGATTTATTTGCATGTTCAAAGTTCTTTTGTTTCAAAAATTTCAATGTCTTTTCTATTTCTTCAGACAACATTGAAAGTTGATTTCTCAATAATCCCAATTTTTTCTGGACATCTACATTATCGGGGAATTTCTTTAATTCCTCTTCTTGTTTTTGGATCTCATCCAAGATTTTCTATGTCTTCTCCATTTTCTCTTAAATTCTCTGTTAATTTGGATAAAATATCCCCTCATATAAGCTTTACTTGCATCCCAGACTGTGCAAATATTCGCCTCATTGTTAAGATTCCTAAAAAAAATCTTTAATTTCTTTTGACTCTTGCACTGTGTCTTCTTTATTCATTAAAAATTAATTCATTCTTCATTTAAAGTCTCTGGATGATTTCCTTACATGCATTAATACAGGATTATGATCTGATAATGTCTTAGGTAAAATCTCAACATTTTGTATTTTATCAATCTAGGTCTTTGAGAGCTGTATGATGTCTAATCTTGAGAACAATTTATATCTTTCTGTAAAGAAAGTAAAGTCTTTTTCTTTTGAATGTTTCAATCTCCAGATATCTACAGTTTGTAAATTGTCTATTAGAGCAAAAAATTATTTTGGCACTCAGCCTTGAGATTTTTTAACAATGATCTGTCTATTTGAGAAGAAATCACCCCTTCTTCTTCGTGGTCTCTGAGCCTCATACATTAGGAGCTTTCGCGCCTGCGCAGTAGCGTTCGGAAGATTCTAGAGCTTAGTAGCTTGGCGGGAACCCCTCCCCCATGCCTGTACTGAGCATGTTCAGCCCGCAGAGCAACAGTCGCTCCTCAGTTCTTTTTGTCCACCTCAGAGAAGGTTCTTAGCTTTGCAGCTGCCTATTAGGCTTTCGGTTTGTGTTTTTGGCTTTCTCTTCGAACCCCTCCTTTTTCTTCCTTTCCGAGCCCCCCCTCGGGCTTCTATTGTCCTCTTCTCCACCTTCTATGTCTACCCCCTTTAACTCTTGTGTCCTTGTGATCGCAAGGTTGGACTTTCTCTCCTTTTGCTGGGGGACACCCTAAGCGTATTAGTTGGTGCTCTGTTCTGGCTCTCGGCCCGGGAAAAACCTCACTATCAGGAGCCAACAATGTTTTTCTTAGTGCGCCCAGCGGCCACACCCTCCTCAGCACCAGATGCCGGCACCGGGCTCGGTAACGTTTTTTGTTGAGGCCCCGATCGGCTGCGGCATTCTCCAGTGAGGCTCATATGGGCTCAGGTAGCCGAATCCTCCAGGCCGTTTCTTGCCACCCAGCGCAAACAGCCTCCTTCTCATGGCACCCAAAAGGAGATGGGGTAGAAGGAAAACAGGAAAGAACCTTACGTGCGGCTGAGAGAATGGACCCTCCAGAGATCCTCGAGGACCAAATCCTATCCTCACTGCCGCGGTCTCCCCACTCAGGCACCCTTAGGGGATGGTTCAGCCCGGAGGATGAGGACAAGACCGCTGGCTCAGCTGCACCTTCGGGCCCGCCTATGCTCGCTGCCACGGTCTCCCTGCTCGGCCACCCTTAGGGGATGGTTCCACCCAGAGGACAAGGATTAGACCGCTGGCTTGGCCGCACCTTCCAGCCCGCCTATGCTCGCTACCACGCTCTCCCCACTCAGCCACTCTTAGGGAATGGTTCCGCCCAGAGGACAAGGATCAGACCACTGGCTTGGCCGTACCTTCGGCTCGCCTATCCTCACTGCTGTGGTCTCTCTGCTCGGTCACCCTGAGGGGATGGACCACCCAGAGGATGAGGACCAGACCGCTGGCTTGGCTGCGCCTTCGGGCCCACCTATCCTTGCTGCCGCAGTCTCGCCGCCTGGTCACCCTGAGGGTTGGACCTCCTGGAGGATGAAGACCAGACCGCTGGCTCGGCTGCGCCTTCGGGCCCGCCTTTCCTCGCTGCCGCGGTCTCTCCGCTCAGTCACCCTGAGGGGATGGACCGACCAGACAAGACCGCCACCTCGGCTGTGCCTTTCGGGCCAGCCTACCCTTACTGCTGTGGTATTCCTGCCCGGTCACCCGGAGGATGAGGACCAGACCATTGGCTGTGCTGCACCTTCGGCCCCGCCTATCCTTGCTGCCACGTTGTCTCTGCCGGTCATCCTCAGAGGATGGGCCGCCTGGAGGATGGTAGAGTTGGTCCCCAAAGCAGCGGGAGACCTGTTCGGAGCGGCCCTCTCTCTCTCGGCCCCCGATGGCCCTTCTCCTACATATACGGCCAGAAACGCCTTTACCAGGAGCAACTGGTGTCGTATCATTCCTATTCACCCACATATAGGGCTTGATCCCGCCCCAATGTGAGGCACCGGTCGGCAATTACCTGATGCAGTCTCCATCCCGTGGTTGCTACCATTTGGGCCACCAACGTCTCTCCACTTCCGGCTGTTCTACCGGTCCCGTCCACGGTACTGATGACGGTACCCCGACCGTGCCTATGATTTCATGGGCCCAGCAACCATAACAGCACACATTTTTTTTTCCTCCTCCAAAGTGTGACCTTACGACTTGAAATCCAAGTCTGGAGGGTCGACACCGGCTCCTCACAAATCTCAACCCTGGCTTTCGGGGACGTGTCAGACCCGGCTCCATCTCTCTGGGACTCGGTGTTCGCATGCGTTGCACAGCCTCCCAAAGGAACCTCCCTGACAGGTTCTACCCTCTTCTGATGCAGAGAGGATCAACAACCAAGTACCACACAATTCTTAATGAATTAGCGACACTCAATAACTAACACATCATGTTGTCTACAACACATCATGTTGGCTACTCTTTCCGCGGAGGTGCCACTCCTGCGATGGTAGACCCTGTCTTCCTCAGGCGCCTTGAAGACCTCCCATTGACAGCCTGGGTCTTCTCCATGCCACTAGTTAAGGCCCACCCCATGGCAAACAGATACGTGGCTCAGATCATCGAGCCTGCAAACGGACAGCAGAGGAAGGATTGAGGACCTCCCCTTTGATGGCCAGGGGCTGTTTAATGCCGCATCAGATAAGGCGATGAACCATCCACTCAAGGCACGCCTGGCTGACAGGAACCGTGCCACAGGTCGTCGTCCTCGACCTCTCAACCTCGGTCGCCTCGCTTGACCCATCCCCGACCATCTACTCTCTTCGGAGACTTCAATCATAGAATCATAGAAATGTAGAGTTGGAAGAGACCACACGGGCCATCCAGTCCAACCCCCTGCTATGCAGGAACACCCTCAAAGCACTCCCGACAGATGGCCATCTAGCCTCTGCTTAAAAACCTCCAAGGAAGGAGACTCCACTACACTCCGAGGCAGCAAGTTCCACTGCCGGACAGCCCTGACCGTCAGGAAGTTCTTCCTGAGGTTCAGGTGGAATCTCCTTTCCTGCAGCTTGAATCCATTGCTCCTTGTCCTGGTGTCTGGAGCAGCAGAAAACAGGCCCTCTCTCCTTCCTCTACATGGCATCCCTTCAAATATTTAAACATGGCTATCATGTCCCCTCTTAACCTTCTCTTCTGCAGACTAAACATCCCCAGCTCTCTGAGTCTATCCTCATAGGGCATGGCTTCCAGGCCTCTCACCATTTTGGTCGCCCTCCTCTGGACTTGCTCCAGCTTCACCAGGTCCTTCTTGAATTTGGGTGCCCAGAACTGGACACAGTATTCAATATGAGGTCTAACCGAAGCAGAGTAGAGTGGTCCCAGTACCTCCCTCGATCTAGACACCATACTCCTGTTGATGCAGCCGAGAATTGCATTGGCTTTCTTGGCTGCCGCGTCACACTGCTGACTCATGTTCAGCTTGTGGTCTAGGAAGACTCCTAGATCCCTTTCACATGTACTGCTATCCAGCTACGTGTCCCCCATCCTATATTCCTGTATTCCATTTTTTCTACCTAAGTGTAGGACCTTACACTTCTCTCTGTTGAATTTCATTTTGTTAGCCTTGGCCCAGCTCTCCAATCTATCCAGGTCATTTTGAATTTTGATCCTGTCCTCTGGCGTATTAGCAACCCCTCCCAATTTGGTGTCATCTGCAGATTTGATGAGCATGCCCTCTATTCCTTCATCCAAGTCGTTGATAAAAATATTGAACAGCACTGGGCCCAGGACAGAACCCTGTGGCACCCCGCTAGTCACTTCTCTCCAGGATGAAAAGCAGCCATTCGTGATCACCCTTTGGGTTTGGTCGGTCAACCAATTACAAATCCAACTAACAGTAGCCCTGTCCAGCCCGCATTTTACTAGTTTCTTTGAAAGAATGTCATGGGGTACTTTGTCAAAGGCCTTACTGAAATCGAGATATGCTACATCCACAGCATTCCCTTCATCTATCAAGCTAGTAACTCTATCATAAAAAGAGATAAGATTAGTTTGGCATGACTTATTTTTGAGAAATCCATGTTGACTTCTCGTGATTACCACCTTGCTTTCTAAGTGATTAGCAACTGACTGCTTAACGATCTGCTCCACGATCTTTCCAGGTACTGATGTCAGGCTGATTGGGCGATAATTATTTGGGTCCTCTTTTTTTCCCTTCTTGAAGTTGGGGACATTTGCTCTCTTCCAGTCTGCTGGAACTTCTCCAGTCCTCCAAGTTTCTCAAAGATTATAGCAAGCGGTTCCGAAATGACCTCTGCCAGCTCTTTTAATATCCTAGGATGCAATTCATCTGGCCCTGGAGACGAATTCATCCAGTGCGGCCAGGTATTCCTGTACCACCTCTCCACCTATTACGTGCCTCATTTCCCCTGCTTCCTCACCTGCTCCCCAACCACCAGACTGAGTGCTTGTATCCTTTTGGGAAAAAACTGAGGCAAAGATGGTATTAAGTAGTTCTGCCTTTTCTCTTCTTCCTGTGAGTAATTCACCATCTTCTCTGCGCAGCAACCCTATCATCTCCTTCTTTTTCCTTTTGCTGCGGACGTATTTAAAAAAGCCCTTTTTATTGTTTTTAATGTCTCTGGCCAGCCTAAGTTCGTTCTGTGCTTTAGCCTTTCTGACCTCCTCCCTACATCTCCAGGCTACTTGCTTAAATTCTTCTTTGGTGGTTTCTCCCTTCTTCCATTTGCTATACATGTTTCTCTTAACACTTAGCTCAGCTAAGAGTTCTTTAGTGAACCATTCTGGTTTCTTCAGATGCCTTCTATTTTTCCTCCTTATTGGCACAGTTTTAGTCTGTGCCTTCAATATCTCCTTTTTAAGGAACTCCCGTGCCTCCTGAACCTTTTCCCTTTCACTATTCTTGACCACGGAATTCCAGCCAGCAGCTCCCTAAGTTTACACAAGTCCGCTTTTTTAAAATCTAAGATGAGTGTTTGGCTACCCTTATCTTCTCCTTCCCACTGAATGCCAAATTCCAATAGGGCATGGTCACTCCCCTGTAAAGATCCATCCACTTCTACCTCATTAACAAGGTCATCCCTGTTGGTCAGGATCAGATCTAGAATATTTGATCCCCTTGTGGCCTCTTCCACTTTCTGGACCATGAAGTTGTCTGCAAGGCAAGCAAGAAACTTGCTGGACCTTGCTGTCTTGGCAGAGTTTGACTGCCAGCATATATCCGGGTAATTGAAATCTCCTATTATTACTGTATCTCTCCTCCTTGAATGTGCAGTCATTTGGTTGAGGAAGGTGTCATCAAAGTCCTCAGCCTGGGTTGGAGGTCTGTAGTAAACTCCCACAAGAATATCCCTATTGTTTCTCGCTCCCTTAATTCTTACCCAAGTGCTCTCAACCTGGCTTACTGGGTTTAAGTCATGGATCTGTTCACAGGTGAAAACATACTTGACATACAAGGCTACTCCTCCTTTCCTGTTTGGTCTATTTTTACAAAATAGGCTATACCCCTCTATTCCTATATTCAAATCATGAGACTCATCCCACCAGGTCTCAGTGATGCCTATCAAATCATATTTATTTTGTTGCGCTAGGAGTTCATTTTCATCCTGCTTGTTTCCCATACTCCGTGCATTAGTGTAGAGACACTTAAGTCCCCGGGCCCTTCCTGCCAGTCCTGTACTATTGTTTCTACTCCTCCTGCCATTGGCCACTTGTACTACTTGTCCAGTATCATTTGGGCCTTTTCCCCCTGCGCTCGCCAAGTCCCTGCCCTGAATAATATGGTCTCCCTCCCCAGCGGAACTTAGTTTGAAGATCTCTTAATCCTCCTTGCGAGACTGTTTGCAAAAATATTCCTGCCAAGTTTTGTGAGGTGCAGCCCATCCCTCGCCAGAAGCCCACGTTCATGGAAATTCAGGCCATGTTCCAAAACCCCAAACCATTACCAGCAGCACCACGTGCGGAGCCAGTTGTTGACCTCTGCTATTGTCCTTTCCCTGTGTGCCCCATATCCTTGAACAAGGAGGAGAGACGAAATGACGACCTGCACACCAAGGTCCTTAAGCTTCGCCCTCATAAGCTCATAGTCCTTTGCAATGTGGTAAAAGCTGCTCCTTGCAGTGTCATTGGTTCCGACATGAACCAAAATGAGGAGCTTATTGTCAGTGAGTTTGACCAGCCTGGTTAGCCTCTCCGTTACGTGGTTGATCCTGGCCCCAGGCAGACAGCAGACCTCTCGATTGAGCTTGTCCGGTTTGCAAATTGCCCTTTCAGTTCCTCTGAGCAAAGAGTCCCCAACAAGCAGAACTCGCCTCCTCTGCGGCTTGTCCTGGTCTCCTCAACGAGCATGTTCTACTAGGACTGCCTGGGCATTCTGTTGAGGCTGGGAGCATTGACCTAGTTCCTGTTGCCGAAGTTGGATTTCTTCTTGTTGACATTCTGTTCCCTCCTCATGGCGCTCCTCATTGTTCGTAAGGCCAAGAACTTTGAAGCAGTTGTGTAGATGAAGAGTCTCTGTTGCCTTCCTGGTCTTTCTACTCCTCCGTATGACATTCACCCAAGCCTCCGTTTCCTGGCACAGTGTGCTGACTTCTGATCTGGCAGCTCCTCCGTGCGTTCGGTCTTCCGGTAGGTCTTCTCTGCCCTATCCAAAAACTCCTCCCCTTCCCTAATAAGATGAAGATCAGAAACTCGTGCCTCCAGCTGGTGCACCTTCTCCTCCAAGAAGGTGACCAGCTGCACTTGGTGCAGGTGTACCCGAGAACATCTTGTGGCAAGAAAAGGAACATGCCACAAGTGTTACAGGTGACTGCAGCAGCTCCCTCAGCTTCCATCCTTGAAACTACAGTGCAGTATAGTATGTAATTCTAGAAAGAATAACTAGGCTTTTTTTCTAAAATTCAGCTGTATAAGCTACGTCTGCTCTACTGAATGCCGAGGGTTAAATTGGAGGACTGAAGTAGAGTACTTTAAGTGCGCGTGCCAAAGGCGCGTGCCATTGGAAGCTCCTAATAAAACTCCTTCCCCCCAGCTGGCTCCTCCCCCTCATTAGTCAGACCATGTGCTCAAGGAGAGCACACGGCCAGCACAAAGAGACTAATCAAACACAAGCAAGACTAAACAAACACAAGCAACAAACAGACAAGCAAACACAGCCCCTCAAGCCTGTAAACACATCTGGTCTAGGATGTCTTCACAGACCCAGCTCTCCCTCTGCTCCCTCTGCTCTCTCCTCTGGGAAATGAGCTAGAGGGCCATTGGAAGCTCTTAATAAAGCTCCTTCCCATTAGCTGGCTCCTCCCCCTCATTAGTCAGACCATGTGCTCAAGGAGAGCACACGGCCAGCACAAAGAGACTAATCAAACACAAGCAAAACTAAACAAACACAAGCAAGACTAAACAAACACAAACAAGACTAAACAAACACAAGCAACAAACAGACAAGCAAGCACAGCCCCTCAAGCCTGTAAACACACCTGGTCTAGGATGTTTTCACAGACCCAGCTCTCCCTCTGCTCCCTCTGCTCTCTCTTCTGGGAAATGAACTAGAGGGCCATTGGAAGCTCCTAATAAAGCTCCTTCCCCCTAGCTCAGTGGTTCTCAACCTGTGGGTCCCCAGATGTTTGTGGACTTCAGCTCCCAGAAGCCCCAGCCACTATGATCAATGCTCAGGGCTTCTGGGAGCTGAAGTCCAAAAACATCTGGGGACCCATAGGTTGAGAACCACTGCCCTAGCTGGCTCCTTCCCCTCATTAGTCAGACCATGTGCTCAAGGAGAGCACACGGCCAGCACAAAGAGACTAATCAAACACAAGCAAGACTAAACAAACACAAGCAAGACTAAACAAACACAAGCAAGACTAAACAAACACAAGCAACAAACAGACAAGCGAGCACAGCCCCTCAAGCCTGTAAACACACCTGGTCTAGGATTTCTTCACAGACCCAGCTCTCCCTCTTCTCCCTCTGCTCTCTCCTCTGGGAAAATCTTCTTCTGCGAGGAAGTCCTCGTCTGGGACGAAGTCCCGTTCTTGACCTCCTTCGCAGGTCACCACCAGTTGACACCATGGCCATTTCCACATGGGCATATTGCCCACGCTAGAGCGACCTTTCCAGGAGGTCTTCTTCACCGGGGTCTGCACTAGAGCAGTTAAAAAAAGTGAGGTTCTAGACCTCAAACTGCTCAAGTGCAGCCCCGGGGGTGGCGCTGTGAGTTTTATAAAAACCACCTTCAAAAGTGGTTTTTATAAAACTTACCGCGCTGCCCCGTAGCAGCCCCCGGTCAAGAACTGCAGAGATGCGGTAGCACGTCCCTGCAGATCTGCCCAGGGGCAGGCTTCCGGCTGGCACGCTGTCCTAATTGGCAGAGCGCCGCCGGAAGCCACCAGCCGCCATTTTGGGTGCCGTCGAACACCGCTGAAATTCAGCGGCGTTTGGAACGGCAGATCCGTGCTCTTCGGAGGGACGGAGCAACCCGCTCACGGGTAAGCTCCACCCCTGCGTGCGCAGCCCCGTTTCGGGGCCCCCCGTGAGGAAAGGGCCCACGTCACCTCGGACTCAGGCAATCTGCCCATCATCTGTCTTGCCTATGCCACACAGTTTGGAAGTATACCCGCAAGGCATCTACTATTCCACTCCACCCAGCTCGGCTCCGCTGGAACAGATCCAGTCCCTGCTTCAAGAGGAGTGATCGAAAAACTTCCGTCCTCGCCCAATACCACTGGCCTCTTCTCCAGCACAGACGATACCTACAGTTCGCAGTCAACAACACCTATTACCAATACAGGGTGCTACTGTTCGTACTCTCTACCGTGCCCAGGGTCTTCACCAAATGCATGGCCCCGGTGGTATCATGCCTACGGGCGAAGGACATCTCGACCTACCCCTAACTAGACGACTGGTTGATGGTGGCGTCCTGCAGACAAAAACTCTACAATGACATCCACCGGATACTCACCCTTCTGTCCTGTCCTGGTCGGGCTGCGTTTACGGTCTTCAACGTCCGGACTCTATCAGCGAGGAGAGTCCAGCAACTCCTCAGGTACATGGCCTCGAGTACCACCGTGACTTACTTGTCTAGGCTTCAAATACCTCCGTGGGTGCGTATGGTGACAGTCTTACAGCCATCTCCTGTCAGGGATGCCTCTTCAGGAGCCGTCTCCATGGCTCATGGTGACAATGGATGCTTCCTTTTTTGGATGGGGAGCCCACTGCCTCAGAGTCCAGGGCAACACCCTCGAACTACTTGCCATCTGGAAAGCTCTGAGGGCATTTTCACCACCTGGTTGCGGGCCGTACGGTGTTGATCTTGAGAGACAACACAACGGCAGTTTGTTATGTCAACACGCAAGGAGGGACTCATTCTACACCCTCCTTAGCATACACATCTTCCTCTGGTACGGGTGTGTCTCGCTTCAAATCCATCTGGTAGCAGTGCACCTGGCCGGGCAGGAAAACACCACAGTGGACGCCCTCAGCAGGGAGCGGCCCCTCTCAACCGAAGCGTCCTGGATGGTACGAGACCAGTGGGCGACCCGACGATCGACTCCTTCACTACCAACCAGGACATGAAGTATCATTGGTACTGCTTGAGGGCCAGCCCGGGTTGTGACCCCATCAGCAACGCTTTCCAATTTTAGGTGCAATGGGGGGTTCCTCTACGTATTCCCCCTGGTTTTTCTCCTCCTTGGCTGAGTGATCCCCAAGATCCTTGCGGACCGAGCCAACGCTGCCCTCGTAGCCCTGTAGTGGCCGAGGCAGCACTGGTTCGGCCCTCTGCTCCAGGCTGCTCACGGTCGGATCCTCCGTTTTCCTGCCACACTGGACCTACTGTCACACTCCAACGGCCTCGTTCTCCATCCAGACCTGCTGCTCCTGGCCCTCCATGCCTGGCGGATATCGCCCTAGACGATCCTGTCATCGGCAACATCTTGACGCAGCCAGGAAGGAGTCGACACGCCACAATTACCACTACAAGTGGCGGTGCTTCTTTGCCTTTGCTGAGGAACGACGAGAGCTGGTATTGCCTGTCAACCTGCCTACTGTGCTCCTCTTCCTCCTACATCTCCGGCAGCAGGGCTTGGCCTTCCCATCGCTGAAGGTCTACCTCGCCACTATCGTGGCATACCAACTGCCACGATCCCCATCGGTGGCTCTCTTCCATCACAGTACCGTGAAGCAGTTTTTCGAAGGACCTGCAGTACCTTTACCCACCGGTATCGCTGCCGCTGCTGCCATGGTTGCTATCGCTGGTGCTATCACAGCTGACGACACCGCCCTTCAAACCCATGGCGACTGCAGATGACAGGCTGTTCACCATGAAAACTGCCTTCTTGTTGGCTATCACCTCTTCCAGGCGGGCGGGAGAGTTGACAGCTCTACGGTCTGATGACCCGTACCTTGTCTTCCATATAGACAAGGTGGTCCTTCAGCCTTACATTTCATTCCTGCCGAAGGTGGTGTCTAACTTCCACCTGAATCAAGACATCATCTTGCCCACCTTTTACCCGGACCTGACTACATCTTTGGAGCGATCCCTTCACTCCTTGGATGTTCGCTGGGCCTTGGCCTTCTACAAGTACAAGACTGCCTCTTTCAGACAGACCCCGCACCTTTTTGTGTGCTATGGCTGGCATCGGAGAGGCCACAAGGTATCCGCCCAACGCCTCTCGAAATGGGTGGTCCAGACTATTCAGCTGGCTAACGAGCTTGCCAAGAAGCCTCCACCAGTTTTTCCTCTGGGCTCATTCCACTAGAGCTGTGGCTACTCCTGCAGCCCTCCTGCGAGGAGTCGACATGCAGGAACTCTGCCGTGTGGTGACCTGGTCCCAGCCATCGACCTTCGTGTGCCACTACAGACTGGACTGCCGGTCCCACAGGGATGCTCGTTTTTGGACATGCTTTACTCGCTTCCGTTCTTTAGGGCCTGACCCATCGTCCTACTGGCAAGCTACAGTCTCCTAATGTATGAGGCACAGTGACCACGAAGAAGAAGAACAGATTGCTTACCTGTAACTGTGGTTCTTCGAGTGGTCACCTGTGCCCTCATACATGCCCGCCCAGCCATCCTCTCTTTCTCAGGTCCCTTATTGGCAGACTACAGAACTGAGGAGCGACCGTTGCTCGGCGGACTGAACATGCTCAGTATGGGCATGGGGGAGGGGTTCCCGCCAAGCTACTAAGCTCTAGAATCTTCCAAACGCTACCGTGCAGGCGCAAAAGCTCCTAATGTATGAGGGCACAGATGACCACTCGAAGAACCACAGTTACAGGTAAGCAACCTGTTCATTCCAATCCCCGATTGAACAACATTTATCATAAGACATTTCAGTTAACCAATCAACCAGCTTTTGTATTAATATTGATTTCTATAATCTAGGTACATAGATGCCCCCAACTAATTTTTTACCCATTTATAGTAATTTCAACAACCATATATCTGTCAGGGTGATGTAAGGTATGCACCTCAGAGCATGTGCAGAGTGCTGATAAGGAAGCAGTGCCCACCCACAACCAGTTGCTCCAGAAAGTGGGGGGGAAAGCCTCACAGACTCAAAGCAATAAGGCTTAGTGCTGTTTCTTCAATAGAAAACATAAGATAAGTTTTAGGGCTTCTGGTAGCAAGCCTAGAAGCAAAAAACATTCAGGCAAAAAAAAATAGCAGAATGGAAGACATACAGCACAGCCAGAGGCAGTACAAAAATAGCCTACAACATTGACCTGAAGCAAATTACATTGTCACACCTAAGCCTTTTTAAGGGCTTAACCACATCCCAGTCCATATGGGGTGAACCAGTTGCATTCATAGCATGCAACCTCCTCATGTTGGGTGCTCTCTGATGAGCTAAGAGCTTTCAAGGAAGGCTAGCCAAAACATTCCCTTGCAGCTGTGCTTCAAGGTCACATCTCCTCATCTCTCTGTCCAGTTAGAAAAACCTTTCCTGGTCACACTGCAGTCACACTCTGAATGCCCTGACACCCCTCCTTTTTTTCTAGGTGGAAGGGCACTTTACAGTTTATGCTCAGACATTCCAAGTCTCATGAGCAAGTCCCAGTATTTTGTCACTGTTAGTGATTTTGTGAATAGATCAGCCAGGTTATTTTCAGACTCACAGTATACCAGTCTGATTAGCCCATTTTCTACAGCTTGTTTGACATTTATATACCTTTTGTCCACATGTTTTGGGCACCCCCTGACCTTCTCATTGACAGCGATCTGTATACAGGTTTGACAGTCTTCATAAACTGTTACAGAGGGAAGTACAAAAATTCCCAAATCTTTCACAAGCTGAGTATACAATATTAATTCATTACACAGGAATGACAAGCTTGAATATTATGCTTCTGCAGTTGAAGTGGCTATGCTACTCCCCCCCCAGTATACCATTGTGCCACTATACAGCATGAGAACTCCTGAGGTTGATTCATAGTTTGTTAGATCCTGAGCAAAATCACTATTGCAATAACATACTAGCTCAGGCTTTTCAGTAGAAGAAACAGTAGTCAAGAGTGTGCTATAGGTATCGTAACTCCCTTTTTACCTCTTGCCAGTAATGTGTGGGTTTTGAGCTATATCTGCCCAGCATGTTCGCTACCAGAGACAAATCAGGTCTGCTGTACCCAGCCAAGTACAATAAAGATCCCACAGCAGAATGATATAGCTCCTTATTCTGAAAACAAACGTCATCATTGGGTTTTGCAAAATTTTGCAGCATAGGAGTTTGCACACTTTTGCACTCTATCATGTTGAACCTGTACAGCAATGGTATTATTTTCTGCTTCTGGCTGAGCAGAAAATCTTTCCCAGACCTTTGCACCTGAATCCCAAGGTACTGTTGTATTTCACCCAGATGCTTTATTTGAAACTATTTGCCCAACTCCTTGGCAAATTTTGCCACCTGTTCCTCTGTATTGATGACCAGACACAAATCATCTTCAAACGCCAGGAGCATTTCCTGACTTTCACCAGAACCCTTTGTGTACACACAGTGGTCTGCAACACTTTGTTTGAAATCCCGACCTTGTAAAGCAGCATCAAGGTACTTATTCCAGCAGCAGGCTGACTGCTTTAGACCATAGATAGCCTTTGTTACTCTGAAAATCTGGGGGTCCCAGAGGGACACCTCAGTATACTCCAAATGATGGGGAAAGTAAGCTCAACGGAGCACAAGCAACAGCAATGCAAGAGGCAGGGTAACCTAACGAGATCTTTTACCCAGTTTTTATGGGGTCAGGCTCAGTCAGAAATCACACAAAAAGGTCCAATGAATGACTTTATTGAACAGTACTGGCTCTCATCAACGCAAACACGTACACACACATCCAAGGGCTAAAAGAAATAAAGAGTGAAAATAAGATAGAGGGATTGTTGAAGGTTTCGTAGTTTGAGTGATACTGCACCTTTTCCTGAAGTCCTTGGTCTGGTAAGCAGCAATCGAGCAGGAGCTCAGCAAAGGGGGCGCTGAGGAGATCGTAGAGCTATCAGGAGGGGAGACCAGTCAGTTGGTATGACCAGGAGGCATCCTTTCTCCTCTTCTAACTAGCCCCAAAACAGGGACTATTTGTAGGAAAAATTTACTTTGAAGGCAAATCCTCCCCTGGGGAGGACAAAATGGGACAGCAAAGGAAAACAACTCCACACCTGGCACTTTCTTTGATATCAGTAGATAACAAGGTGTCATCCAAGTAACAGGATCTTGTGCCGCTTTGAGGCTGCAGTGTGAGTTTCTGGAGATAGATTCGATAAGATTTTATTGCGTCCAGTGCCCAACTTTATGGGAACACTCTTACTCCCTTCAAGTTGGCTCCTTAAAGGTTGATGACCTTTTGTCCACTATGGGTTATCACAACATGAGGTCTCCTGTGGCTATGTGACTGGGGAGTTTACTGGCCTGACCTGGTTCATTTGATCGTACAACCGTTATTGCCTACGTGCGCATCCGGGTGACCTCTCTGGTCGGTTAGATTAATTTTATATCAAAGTTGTAGACCCCGGGACAGGGTTTACCAAGGGGGCAACACCTTGTTCAATTTGTATACCTGGTTGGGCTTCCCAGCTTCATATCCAGGTGACTGGATCATGTAAATAGTTTCAGGCACTGAGATAAGCAGTGGTAATATCAAAATGATGCACCAGAGCATTTCTTTGTGCTGCCACAGACAGAACCAACCTGATACTCTCACTCTTGATAGTAGGAGCAAAAGTTTCATCATTTGATTCATTTTTTCTTTGGGAAAAACCTTGGGCAACAAGCCATACCTTAAATTTCACATCCCCCAAAGTCAGGAGTTTGACCTTGTATACCCATTGTCAGCCCACTGGAGTCACACCCTCTGGTAAATTTGTCACAGCAAAAACACCACGCTTACTCATAGACTCCATCTCTTGGTCCATGGCATTGGACCAGTTCTCAGCCTCTGTTTTGGGCAGCTGCAGCACATCATTAAATATTTCTGGTTCACAAGAGACTTGGCAAACTCTCACACTATTCTGAGCCGTGAAACACTTAGGAAGAATGCCTTTGTTTTTTCTCATAGACCTTTTTGGAATTACAACAGGAGTTTTCTCATCACCACTATCAGATCTGGCTCTTTTTCTTTCAGACACTTCCTCCCACTGAGCTGCCTAGTAAGCACTCTGAGAAGGTTCTCCTAGCTCAGCCTTTCTTTCCTCCTCCTGTTTAACCCTTGAGGATTTCTGGCTGGAGCAGAGAGCTGCTCAGATATTCAGCCAGATATTCACCCCCTCTGTCAGTTTGTAACACTGCCACCTTGTGGCCAAACTGACATTCTACATATGCACACCAATTTTTGAAAAGTTCACAGACTTCGGACTTCTGTTTTAGCAGATAACAAAACGTATACCTGCTAAAAATTGTCCACCAGAAGCATCACATAATGAGCTCCTCTCTCAGATTTCGAGAAAGGTCCCAATAAATCTGAATGGACCAACTTGAGGGGCCATTTGAATACTCTGTCATTCCACCTAGGTATTGGGTAGCCTTTGGACTTGGACTGCTTACACATGGCACAATCAAGGAAAGCATTACATGGCTTGACATTGTAGTCCCTGCAGGCTTCAGGCAGCTTTTTAAGAACATTAAAACTGGCATCATCTAGCCTTCTGTGGAGTAGGTGGATACAATTATCATGATAGGGTTTGTTATCAAAAGCTATGTGTGTGTTAGCCCTGGGCATAAGCTGGTAGAGCCAGTCCCTTAGTTCACCAGTGGCAAACACCACCCCATTTCTGATGACTTTGCAAACAGTGTCTGTGGATAGGATTTCATACTCAGTTTGTGGCAACCCAGATACTGATAACAATACTGACAATATCTACACTCCTCATCACTGAGATAAATCTTGGAGATAAATCAGATTTTACACACAAAACCACACCATTTTTCTTTGAAGCCCCCATAGAGATAAATTCTTCCCCCAATTTTTGCTGAACTAGAAATTTTTGGTCCTGCCTTCTTATATGAATTGCTCGCAACCATGTCCAGATTAATTTTTTTCAAATAATGGGAAATTTTATTCTACTCCTTGTCTTCCAGTTGACCAGTCATTAATGTCAATACAGTTTTTGTTGATTGATCTGGATCTGAAGATTTCTTTTTGATAGCTTCTTCAGGTTTTGATGATTCCGGTGTTCCTTTAGCCTCTTCTTCTTGAAATTCGTCTTTATATTTCCTTATAAAATCCTGAATCTTCTCTAGTGAGTTTAATTGAAAACGTTCATTCCAAAAATTAAAAATCATGCCTTCCAGATAGTCCCAGGTAAAAGAAATATTCTTCCTTCAAAGCATGTTAACCAAGGGGTTATATATCTTCCTTTTTCGTAATATCTGAACAGGGATCTCTTTCATCAATATTAGTTGGATTCCTTGTATATTCCATGGTGATTTACAATGAATTCCCAGTACCTTGTCTCTCCATTTTCTTGATGAGAATGACACTCTCACATCTCTAGGTAGTTTAATTCTTTGACCATATGAAGAATTCAGATGGTAAGATGTCATAATATTAGCCTCAAGAAAATCTCTGTATAGCTTTTCAGTTACCTTAATTGGCAAATTCTTGTCCCTTTCTTCTGGTAATGCTCGAATCCTTAGAAAAATTTCCTTGTCTCTTAACTCCATTAATGCCATCTTATCCAGATGCTTTTCCAATTCTTGATGTGTGTTTGTTCCCAAATGTGAGGTCTTTTCTTGCAACTGTACAGTTCTTTTCTTCTAGACTTGACATAACTTGTCAACTTGACATAACAGAAAGGACCCATGTTGACCCATGTTGACTTTCAGTGATCACGGCATTCTTTGCAAATGCTTATAGACTGTCTGTTTAATGATCTAATCAAGGACCTTTCCTGGTATTGATGTCAGGCTAATTGGGCAGTTTGGATCCTCTTTTTTCCTGTTTTTGAAGATAGGGACAACATTTGCTCTCCTCCAGTCTGCTGGGACTTCTTAAGGATTATTGCCAGTGGTTCTGAAATTACTTCTGCTAGTTCCTTTAATACTGTTGGATGTAGTTCATCTGGCCCTGGAGACTTGAATTCATTAAGAGTAGCCAGGTATCCCTGTACTACCTCTTTACCTATTCTGTGCTGCATTTTCCCATTATATCATCCCATTTTCTCCAGGTTGAACACTGTTTTGCTTTTGGGAGAAGACTGAGGCAAAGAAGGCATTGAGTAGTTCTGCCTTTTCTCTGTCCCCTATTATCACTTCATCATCACTTCACCATCTCCTCGTATCTGCCCTGCCATCTCCTTTTTTTTTCCTTTTGCTACAGACATAACCAAAAAAAGCCCTTTTTATTGTTTTTAACCTCTCAAGCAAGCCTGACCTCATTCTGTGCTTTAACTTTTCTGACTTTTTCCCTACACATGCTAGCTGTTTGAATTCCTCTTTAGTGATTTCCCCCTTTTTCCATTTATTGTACATGGCCCTTTTAAATCTTAGTTCAGATTAAAGTTCTTTCGATATCCATCTTTAGATACTTCCAGTTTTTCCTCCTCAGTGGAATTGTTTGAATCTGTGCCCTTCAACATTTCACTTTTAAGAAATGCCCATCCATCATAAACTCCTTTCTTTTTCAGTACACCTGTCCACAGGTGACATCTCTAGGTTCACCTCTAGTGTCTAAGTTCACTGAAATCAGCTTTATTAAAGTCTAGAATTCAAGGGTGACTATGCTTGGCTTCCTTGTTCCACTGTATAACAAAACTCCAGTGTTACCCCAAAATGTGGGTGATTCAGGCGTCCACCCACAATGCCAGTACTTCCAAGTCACAAAAGGGAATTATTTGGCTCAGAATTAGGAGCCTGCAAGAGGGGGCTAAATTAACAAGATCTTTCCACCAATGTTTATGGGATCATGCGGGAAAGAACCAGCCAGAGAATCAAAAATGTAAACTAAAGATGTGTTTTATTGAGAAAATCACACACGTACACAAATGATCCAAACATGAGGACTAACCAAAAGAAAAGGGAGGAAAGTGTGGAGAGAGGACTTTCAGGGTTTGGGTGATCATTACTAGTCTGGAGTGAGGCAAAGAAAAGCTGCCATGTGACTTAGGTAGGCATCTAAGGACAGTTCTGGTTCAGGAATCAAATGAATAGTGTGGCGTTCAGGAAATCCAGAGACTGCACTGAACCACTCAGAACCAAGAGTTCTTGTACTCAAAAACTACCCTGTGGGTATGGGTGTAAATTGCTTTCCCAGCCAAGCAAGACAATGGGAATTGCAACACAAACAGTGAGGTCTGGATGGAGTTAATGGTTCTAATGTTTAGGTGACAAAGGGGTAATGGCTGTTGTAATAGCTTTGTGTTGTGGAGAAGTTCAGAAGACAAAGCAGGGAAACATCCAGGTGTGAGGGATCAGAGTTAAAACTATCACAGTTTGGTGGGAAATTCCCCTTTTTAGTCCGAGATGTTCAACTCTCAATATAAGCCTATTGTCTCAAGAATTGCCTTGCAATTAGCCAGATAATGACTTTGGCTTCACCTGGGAGAGGCGTGTGGCTGACCTGCCTTGCTCTCTCACTTTTTCAGTCAGTAATCTGCCTCTTTCCAGCTTGACCTTCCAGTCACCTCAGGTTTCCATTTTACATCAGTGCCAATTAATGTAATGCCAATTAAATAATATTGCCAATTAAACCATATCAATCTTAGGGGCTGCGTGGGGCAGTAACACCAGGAGAACATGGTCATTCCCACATAAGTATTCTTCCACTTCCACTCCATTAATCAGATCATCACTATTGGTTAGGATCAGGTCCAAAATAGCCGATCCCTTGTGGCCTCTTCCACCTTCTGGACAATGAAATTGCCTGCAAAGCAAATGATGAATTTGTTGGACCTCGTATTTTGGCAGAATTTGACTTCTAACAAATATCAGATTAGTAGAAATCTGCCATTATTACTCTCTTTTCTGAATGTGTGCTCATCTGTTTAAGAAGGCCTCATCTAAGTCCTCAGTCTGGAGACCCCCAAAATGACATCCTTGGTTTTTTTTCCCCTCCTCCTTAATTTTAATCCAGATAGTCTCAATCTGGCTTCTAAAATTTAAATCATGGATCTTTTCATGGATCTTTTCCTTGACATATAATGCTATTCCTCCTCCCTTCCCATTTGGTCTATTTCTCTGAAATAGGTTGTATCCTCTATTACTACATTCCAATCATGAGACTCATCCCACCAGGTTTCAGTGATGCATATTATAATTTTACTGTGTTAAGAGTTTACTCTGTTAATAGCTTTACTGTGTTAAGAGCTTAAGTTCATCTTGTTCATTTCCAGTCCTCTATGCATTAGCGTAGAGACATCTAAGACCCCCCCAACTGCTCATTTAAAGTTTTTCTCCTCCTACTCTTGTACTATTCACTCAGTTTTGTCAATAACATTTGGATTATTATCTCTAGCACTTGAACTCCTACCCTCAAGAATACTGTCTCCCTCCCCCACATAACACAGTTTAAAGCCCTCCTGATCAGTTTGTGAGCCTCTTAGCAAAAACATCCCTACCAATTGCTGTAAGGTACAATCCATCACTTGCCAGTACTCCGTCTTCATGAAATTACAGAGTGTGAGCCAAGAAGCCAAATTGTTCCTGGCAACACCATCACCAGAGTCAATTGCTTACCTCCACTGTTGTTCTCTCCCTTCCTGGACTGTGTCCTTTAACTGGGAGGATAAGATGAAATGACAATCTGTGCATCAAGTTCTTTCAGCTTCCTACCCAGACCCTTGTAATCCCTTGTAATATGCTGAAAGCTACACCTTGCTATGTCATTGGTTCCCACATGGACAAAAAGGAAAGGGGTCAATGGGCTTCACAAATCTTGTCAGCCTCTCTGGAACATCACTGATTTTTGTCCAAGGGAGACAGCACACCTCTTAAGTCATCTTGTCAGGCCCACAGACTACTGCTGCTCTTCCCCTCAGCACGGAGTTCCCCACTACCATGACCCATCTCTTCTGAGGATTGGCAGAGGCCATTCAATGTGCTGAATTTTCCAAGGACTCCTGCACATTCTCTGAGGACTGACCTTGCTGCTTTTGCTGCTTTTCTTCTTCATGGTCTCTGTGAATCACACAAATGGGTGTTGCGCCTGCGCAGAAACAGCATTCAGAACCTTCTAGAGCCTACCATTGGCATTTTGGCAGTTGACCCATCCCCCATTTCCTCATGGTATATAAGCCCCCACCTCGTGTAACAGTCAGTTCCTTTTTATCCGCTTCATATGCAGCGTATAGGAGCCTCTTCGCTAGTGTGAATGAGAATTTTCTCTATTTTCTGGTGTTTTGGACTGGTTGTTTCGGTTTCAGATCAGTCTTGGTTTATTCTTCAGGATTGTGTTGTTCGGCAAGTTGTATGGCAACGGCTGTATTTAAATGCTGCTTGACCTGTGGAGGGAAAATACCTGATAAGGATGGACACTCAAAGTGCCTCCTTTGTTTCGGTGAGGGCCACAACATGGGAGCTTATCGTCATTCTTACCTATTTACTCCGCAAACTTGTCGAAATAGAGCTCTCAGCTGAAAGCCCTATTGTGGGAGAACGTGCTGACTGCTTCAGAACCGCTCAAGTGGACTGAATCTTCTCCCTTACCATCCAATATGGCCCATTCTTCTGCTTCCTCCACTTTCCGACAGAATGTGTCAGTACCGTCGTCAAGACCGAGATCTCGTTCGACATTGAGGCCTCAAGATCAGGCATTGTCTGGTCATGCCGATGATTGTTGAGACCATCCTTCTCCTCCACCTAGTACCAAACTACCTAGGAAAGAGAAGGATCAGAAGAGGAAAAATAAGGAGGCCGCTTCAACAGAAGCTAAGAGGCAGAGGAGGAAGGATAAGTCTAAGGCACATCCTTCATCTCTGGTGAGGAAGCCAACTCCTCAAGAGTCTCCTCAGACCTCCTCAACATCGGGAATCCCAGGAAGCTATACCTTCTGAGGAGATCGAGGAGATGTGTATTGGCTCAGAGGGAGAGATACTGGAAACCTCCCCTCAAATTTCTGTCAAGTCTCCTTCAAACCACAGAGTGCTGTCTCCTGCCGTAAGGCCTTCTGGGCACAGAAGAATCTTCGATTGAGCGATGTAGAATGCTTAAGTTTACTCCGCCTTCGCCCCCAAGGTTGGCTTGTCGAGACAATCGGTTGGTCAGCACTTCCTCATATCGGTATCGACATTATAGGGAAAGATCTCCCTGTTGATACCGTGACAATGTTTCATATGATTCGAGGGATATGTTCCTGATGATTGGTACCATTGTATCACTCGTCACTCTCGTTCTTTGTTGAAGACTCCTCCATGTTGGCGAGTGATAGCATCTTCTGGCCGCATGTCTAAGTCCGCCAGGCAGGATTGAACTGCTGTTGATAGGCATCAAGAACGCCTTCCAAAGGGAAAGCGAAGAGAGTCTATTGTGATGTCCCCTCAATGTCATCGGATCTGATCTCCATCGGTACCATCCTCGGTATCCTCAGCAGTGTCTCATGGACTAGATATTGAGTCCAACTTCATTTCCACGACCAAAAGAATTTCACTTACTGATGATGTACGATCATTGTTCTCCAAATGACCAGATCGTTGAACTTACAAATTGAAGACCACAAGGAAGATCTGAAAGACCCAATCTTCCAAGATTTGCAGGATCGCACTCTGGTACCATCTGTAATTGTGCCACTTCAGTACTGTCTACGTCTAAGAAACTGGAGTCTCTTTACTGTCTTGTTGAGGCTGATGATGACTGGTGGGTCCAACACCCTAAACCAAACTCAACCATGGTAGATGCGGCCCAGTCAGTCACAGAGACTTCATGCTGTTCCTGCTGATTATGAGGGGAAAAAATTGGACAACATTGGTAAGAAATCCTATTCAAATGCAGCATTGTTTAGGATTTCTAATTATGCTGCCTGCATGGGAGCATACCAACAGTTCTTGTGCGGTGGAATCAAACCCTGTCTGCAAATGCTTCCTGATACCGAGAACTGCATTATATGGTGAGGCTTACCGTCTGTCATCTCAACAAATCACTACAGCTAAACACATCACAGACTGTAGTAGTAAAGCTGTGGCATCTGCCATAGCGATTCGACGACTTGCTTGGCTTCATTCATCTGGGTTGTCTCAGCAAGCCAAGATGATGATTGAAGACCTACTCTTTGATTCTCTAGGGTTGTTCAGCACTGATACTGACAAAAAGCTGGAACATGCCTAGAAAATGTGTTCAACGGCCAAGTACAGGTTTCCGGCATCGAAATATCAACAGTGATATCGATATAATAGATACCAGCCGTTTCCGAGGAGAATGTTGAGTCTGACTACACCTCAACATAGACAGAGCACACCTCAGCAACTCTTGACACGGAAGTTTCCGTCTGCAAAGTACAAGCAGCCTCAATATAAGAAATGGCAGACAGACCAGAGCAAGTGTAGTGTTTGACAACCAATGCCATGAGACCTTTCTGACGGATACCGGCCTCCGACAAGCATCCCTTCTGTTGTGAACTTGCATTCAGACAAGCATCTAAGTCTCCATTCCAAACCACCCTTTGGGGACAGACTAAGCTACCATGCTGAGGTTTGGTTGATGATCACCTTGGGTCCTAGACATCATAAAGTATGGGTACACCATAGAATTTCGCCGTTTACCACCGACAGGTCGAATTCGGAGGACTATACCATCTCCAGAGCTCAAAGAGGAGATATCAACATTGCTCCAAAAAGGCTTCTCTTCGAGGCATTTTCTGGTGAAGAAAAAAGATGGGAGGCCTCCGGCCTATATTGGACCTGAGAGGCATCAACTACTATATTCAACCAAAAAGGTTCAGAATGGTGACTTTGACTGCTATCCTGCCACTCTTAAAAAGGGATGATTGGTTTGCAACCTTGGATCTAAAGGATCCATATTTCCATATAGCCATAAGACCAGAGCACAAATGGTTTCTTGCCTTCACCGTCGGCAGGCATGTGTATCGTTTTTGCATCCTTCCTTTCGGCATAATCACAGCTCCAAGGGTCTCCACGAAATCTATGTCTGTTGTCGCAGCTTTTCTTCGTCAAAAAGGTGTCATGGTGTTCCAGTACATAGACGACTAGTTACTAGTGGCATCCTCTCGAAACCAACTATCCATGCATCTCAGGACCACCATGTATCTTCTTAGGAAGTTAGGTCTGATGATAAATTACAAGTCAACCTGGGTACCGTCCCAACAGATCAAGTACATCAGGGCAGTATTGGACTTGAGTTGGGAAAGAGCCTTTCTTCCACAGGGCAGGTGGGAGAAGATTCTGCAATGTCTGAAGAGAATGCAATGATTTCACAGAGTACAAGCAAAGGCGGTACAGGTTGTGCTAGGACTGATGGCATCAACTACGCTTGTTACACCATACTCAAAAACTAAGGATGAGACCATTGCAGCAGTGGTTTATACTTTGGTTCAACCCTCTTCGAGACCATACTTTCATGTAACTGATGGTACCAAGGACTATCCTGTGTTTCTGGATTGGTGGACAAGACCAGAGAACATGTTGAAAGGAATGCCTTTCCTTCCTTGACTGCCATCACTGTTGGTGACAACATATGTGTCAATGGAAGGCTGGGGTGGTCACCTCAGAGCTCTTACGATACAAGGTCGTTGGACATCTCAGGAGAGGAATCTCCATATCAACATTTTGGAATTCATGGCAGTACTGAAGGCGCTGCGAGCATTTCAGCACTACCTGTGTGGGAAATCAATCCAAATCATGACAGACAATACCACAGTGATGTACTACATAAACAAGGTGGGACTTGGTCGCATGCGTTGCTGAACCTGTCAGTGGTGCCTGTCACGACAGATTCTTCCTTTGGCGGTTCATCCGGCAGGAGACCAGAACGTCCTGGCAGACACACTCAGCAGGACACCATGGTCTTGCCACAAGTGGATGATCAACAAGGGTGTCATCCAGGACGTGTTTGCACAGTGGGGGTTTCCTCACATGGATCTCTTTGTGTCGAGACTGAACACCCAATGCAAACTGTACTGTTCCTAACACTTGAAGGGGCATCAAACTTTGGAGGATACTTTTCTGTTCAGTTGGACAGGACTGAGGGTCTATGCATTCCCTTTGATAACAAAAGTGATTGCCAAAATTCACCAAGACAGAGCAAAGGTGATACTCGTAACATCATGGTGGCCGAGGCAGCCATGGTTTGCCAATCTCCTTCAGTTATCACAGAGGAGGTACCATCTGCTGCCATACAGACAAGATCTGCTCAGCATCCACTACGGTAGCGTCTTCCAACCCAACGTTCAAACAATGCACTTGACCGCATGGAATCTACTGTAACAGATAGCCTACCCGATGCCATAAGATGTATCGTGTTGGCTGCGCATAAGCCCTCAACGTTGAAGTCTTATGCGTATAAGTGGTGTAAATTCTGTGATTAGTTGAAACGACAAGGTGTTTCCCCTACAGATTGTGACAATGTGCATGTCTTGTCCTTTCTAGAAGAGTTGTCAATTCAGGGTTTGTCTTTACCCTCAATGAAATGTTATTTAGCAGCAATTTTATGTAATTTTCAAAGACAGGGTAAACCGTCTTGTTTTTTGGACCGCCTGATTAAGAGGTTTACCCAGGGCTATGAACAGTTGCACCCTCCAATCCAACCACCTCTCCTGGGATGGAATCTGAATCTGGTGCTGAAACACCTAGCTGCTAGGCCCTTTGAGCCTATGGCAACCTGTGACATGCGACTGCTCACATGGAAAACTGCCTTTTTGGTTGCATTAACATTTGCAAGGAGAGCTAGTGAACTATGTGCGCTCAGGGTTGATCCTCCTTATTTGCAATTCCACAAAGATATGGTGGTGTTAAGACCAGACATAACATTCTTGCTGAAAGTGGTGTCATATTTCCATCTGAACCAAGATATAGTATTACCAGCTTTCATGCAAAATCCTGGTTCAGACATGGAGAAAAATCTGCATTCTTTGGATGTCAGAAGGGCACTGGCGTTTTATGTTCAACACACTTCTTCAATTAGAAATTCAAATAAGTTGTTTGTTTGTTGTTCAGTATCTAAACAGGGTAATCCAGTATTGCCTCAAAGGTTCTCTAAATGGGTGGTTTCTACCATTAAGTTATCTTATGAACTAGCAAAAAAGAAACTCCCTGGCTCTGTTTGAGCTCATTCCACAAGATCTATGGCAGCTTCAGTGGCCTTTTTGCACGGGTATCTCTTTATGAAGCCTACAAAGCAGCTACTTGGTCCCAACCTCATACATTTATCAATCATTATAGAGTTGACAACTGTTCTAGGAATGACGCATGTTTTGGGAGAGCTGTCTTGTTTTCCTCTGTGGGATGAAGGACACAATATTGTCTGTTTTATTAATAAATGTTATTTATTAGCTTACATGTTGGTGCTGATTAAAAAAAAAGGGAAAGGAAAGGAAAATGGGGAACTGGAAGTTGACATAAGTGCTTTTTCAGCAGCATGACATACCCTCCATTCTTTCTGGTCAGCTTGCTAGTCTCCCATTTGTGTGAGTCACAGAGACCATGAAGAACAGGTTGCTTACCTGTAACTGTGGTTCTTCAAGTGATCGTCTGTGAACTCACACAATGCCTCCCTTCTCCCCTCATATGTGCTGCTGTGTGGTGGCTCTGTTGCTGTCACACATGTGGCGATGGAACTGACTGTTACATGAGGCAGGGGCTTATATACCCTGAGGGGATGGGGGATGGGTCAACCACCAAAACGCCAATGGTAGGCTCTAGAAGGTTCCGAATGCCGTTCTGTGCAGGCACGAAACCCATTTGTGTGAGTTCACATATGACCACTCAAAGAACCACAGGTGAGCAACCTGTTCATAATGGTGTAGTAAATTGGCGCCCCTTATATAAAATGGCAAAATCAAAAATAACTTTTTGGATTTTTAAAAATATTTTCAAGCTTTGGTTGGTTGATTTTGTGAACGCAGAATCTGTGGATATGAAGGGTCAACTGTACTACTATGTACCGTCCAACGTTTAGGAGATGAAAACTTAGACACATGTGGCTGAGCCACACAGTGTTATCAAAAGGATGTGGTCAGGCAACAAGAGGGCAAAATTTAATAATAAGGAAGAACACACATCTTTTAAGCAGAGAAATCCTGGTATTTATGTTCTGAGTTTAGGAAGCACAAAACTCTGACTCCTCCTCTCTTATCTTTTCTGCTGTTTCAATTGTGTACAAACTACTTTTGCAGTCTGAACTCAGTTTACAGCAGCTGAAGTAAGCCAAAGATAAAGGGGGAAAGTGGGATGAAGAGAGAGAAACTGGAACATTTTAAAAGCAGCTAAGAAAGTGAGATACTAGAAGATTAACTGGGACTGTCTCTGCTAAACTAGGACAGTTGGAGACTCTGCTGCTCCATTACCATCACCACCATTACTATTGCTGCTACAGATTAATCTCGCTGCTGATTCAGAAATTATTATTGTATTATGCATTATGCCCATCAGTACTAATCTCTTGCTACAAAAACAAGCAAGAAGCTCTCAAGATCCTTTGTTCTTAATACTGTGAATGGCGTTTTTTTTTTCTGGAAAACTTGATATTTTCCCATGCTTTATGGTCTTTTTTTCCTTCCTGCTGACAGTGTGGCTTGATAGGAATGTCACCAAAAATGACTCTGTCTGAAAACATACAAAGAAGCCCCTAAATATCTTCCCTCCCAAGCCTGCCCAAAGTTTGTTGTATCTACACAATTTCAGTGCTACTAATCCTATGTAAATTGTCCACCACTGCTGATGGCACAGAGGAGATGAAAAGGCCAGCGACATTAACCATCATTAGAATAAGAATCATGTATTCCGCACAGGCGAGATGCACATAATTAGAAATTAGAAAAAGGTCAGATCTTGCCATTATCAACTCAATCAGCTGCTGAGTGCCACACAGTCAATTAATTCAGCATCTGTATTTTTTACAACCGCTCACACGTATTCCATTGGACTGTAACTCTTTATCCGGACAGATATACTGCTTGGCGAAGCAGGGACATAAAATGAGAGACCCCAGGCAAATGAGCTGAGATAATTGAGAGATTTATTTTACACACACACACACACACACACACACACACACACACACTTGTATATGTTAAGTTTTCCCGTTTTTGTCCTTGAATGCTGACTTTCAGGAAAGCAGCTGTCAGGAGAACATGATGAACTGGCAGAACTGTGTGCAAGACTACTTTTTTGTTATCAGTGGATAATAACTACTACACTTTAAAATCTTGTGCTTCTCTCAAGGATGTTGTGATAGTCTACATGGCTCTTTCATTCCATCATCTCTCCCACATCACTCCCCTCCTCACAACAACCATGTGGTAGGTTGGTAAGGCTACGTAGCCCGGACTTAGCAAACTTCATGGTTCATTGTGATTTGCATTGCAGCTTACTCCTGCCTTCCATTACAACTACTCCCAGTTCTACCTTTCATTGCACTGTATCAAAGTTACCGTGCTCAGGTTGAGGACATGGGTGCATGTGTCCCTGCACTGCCTCTATGCCTGTCCTTCCGAGGTTGAAATAGAACTGCATTTGGCCAAACAAGTTTTCAACTGACTAACACATTATCATAACCATCTAAGGATCTATCAAGTTTGGCTTGATGGAATGGAGAGAAGGAATGTGATCTCTCTCCCTTTCTCTTTCCCTCTCACATCATTGAAATACCTTCAGAAGAGCTAAATAGCAGGCTCTCTTTGGTATATACTGAGAATAGCTAAACCTATCGAATTTGGCCGGTGTAGATGATTCAGAATTTCATTTGGTTCATTTTTATAAGATGTTCTCAATGTTCTTCAAAAATTTGAGAATAGAGACTTAATTTGAGAATAGAGACTTAAAATTAAACCATTCCTAGTAGGCACAAATTTGTGCTTTCCACTGAATATCTCTCTGACTCTTCTCCTTTTCTTCATCTGTCTCTGTCTCTGTCTCTCTCTCTCACACACACACACACACACACACACACACACACACATTGAGAAAGAGAGGGACTCCCTACAATGACTTCTCTGGGAGATGCTATGTAGGCTGCTCTGCTCCCACATGCACCCCAAAACATCCCAACTTTATCTCCTCTGGACGCCTGCCTGCCTGCCTACCTACCTTCCACCTTTTGGCCACAACAATGTTTCATAGATGTGTTGCACCAGTCCGTATTAAAGAAAAATGCCTCACTCAAGCTGCAACTGCAGTGGTCTCTCCAGGATTTCAAGAGGCAAGATTGTTGCACTAAATAAAAGTAACATCACCAATGTAATCTTAAGAATCCTCTACGGGAGGTGGGGGGAGCAGGAGGGATTTACCCCCTGTTTGCCCCTGGATTGCTATGCTTCCAATTAACCTTTTCTTGGTGTGCTTATCAACTGTCTCCCACCCTCACTTCTGTCCTTTTCTCCTGACTTCTTTGTGATTCAGTTAGGAACGCTTTTACAGTTCATTAGGAGAAACAAATGCCTCCATATCGCCAAATCTTACTGAGTAGAGTTTTCCAGCACTGCTTCTGCTGCTTGTATCCCTAACCATAGACATCAACCAGCAAGGACCAAAAATTGATATATTTCTTTGTGTCCAGTATCTGAAGGCTTCTACCTTGACCATATCCCTATGAGCATCTAGAAGATGAGCCCAAGCAGATTTGCATAATCATCCAAGCCATGAGCAGACTGTGACTAATAGTTTGTAAAAGTGGCTGCTAAAATTAGCAAGTTGAAAAATTGATTTGAAATTTAAAGACTCTTTGTTGCATTTTTTAAAAAACTGATTTATTGCACTGTAGTGAATAGTAGGATTTTATATATTATTTAAGATTTTGAGCCAAGGCTGTAAAACATAAGGTTTCTGATCCGTGCACTGACTGTTTTATGTGTAAATTTTTTAGCATTTGTGGGGTACATTTTACTGAGACTAAGGCTTTGCTCAAGGGAGGGTTTATAGGCCTGTTTCTACTCCACTCTTGTTAGGAAGAGTGGCCAGATGAGAATAATCAAGCATGCTTTTACACAGAAGCCTTACAAGCTAGGTCCCAGAAGTACCCAATGAATGAAATGCCAGATTTAGCAAATGGAGCCTTTGGTGCTTTCTAACCTGCTGAGGTGATAACAGGATCCATTATAGGCCACTGACTTAGAGGCCCAGGTAAGATATCAATGGAAAAGTATGATATCCCACTGCTCAAGTGAGCTGTAAAAACCTTGGGCATGTGTATTCTCCCTCATTTTTCTTCTTCTTCTATAAGCCACAGTAGGAGACTGAAAAAAACCTCTACAGTACTGTACTTCTTGTTTTCAGCCACATCTCTCTGACAAAGCTCAGGAAAATGAGATTTATTTGCTTTTTGAAAAAGCCACGGTTGTAAAAAAGAACCCTTGCTTGCTTTTGCTGACCATGATTTAAACAAACCACAGTTCCTCAAGGCTGGACTTCATGAGGAACTGCAATTAATTTAAACCTGGAAGTGGATCCTCTCGATTTTCTATTTCCAGGATAAAAGAAGAGATATGAAATACAAAATGAGTTCAGAGCTCAGTACATCACATTCACGTAGTGTGAAATCATGGTGTTCTGTTAAACGAAACTGGGCTGATATATGGAAGCTGGGGGTGAAGGGTGGGAATGTCTGGCCACTGACGGAACTTACTTTTGATTTCTATGCAGTTGACTGGGGTGAAATAATTACTATCTTGGCCACAGAAGTAGTTCCAGCCAAGCTAAGATGTGCAGGGACATTGGAGTATTTTAATAGCATCATTTTGACTTTTGCTTGGAAATGTGCAGGAACCCATTTCCAAGCACGGGTGTGTTACTGCCTTGTTGAAGCTGTTGTTTATTTACATTTATACATTTATTAGTTCAACCATTGTCCTTGTTAGTTTTTCTTTAAGTAACTCACAAGGTTGCCACCTGACTAAAGAAATCTTAATCAATTATCATACGAGATTCAGTCAGCCATATGAACTAAAAACAGTGCCTAATGATATATAAAGAAAAATATATACATTGACTGGCATTCTGCTCAGGGGTTACAATATCATAAACTGGATTTAGGATATCATAGCATAACATTTACATTCACAAACAACCAAACATAACCCCAAAAGTCTGCCTTCATAGCCTGCCAGCACCTCAACTGAAGCATTTCCAAGGTGTGTTGGAGATCAGAATGCTAGAAAATGACATCCACAGTACTCGCCAGGTCGTGGGATACCTTGAGACAAGCAGTTGTGGTAGGACCTTGAAGGGTCTCTCCAGCTGCCTCTCCAGCTTCTCAAGGCACTCTACAACTGAGAATATGCTGTAGATGTCATTTCCCAGCATCCTATTCTCTAGTGACTCAGAAACACTTTGATTGGGACACTGCCAGGCTGGGAAAGTAGATTTGAGGAGGGAAATTGTGAGTCATAACCACGATAACAGATCTCCATTATCAGTTGCAATGACAATACAAGATATCAGTCTCTGTCTCTAGCGGCAGTGAGATGCCTCAGCCAGCATTTTATTTGTTTTATTTATTATTTAATATTCCACCTTTCTCCTGACATGAGACCCAATGGAGAAGGTTACAAAAAGGCCAAAATACAATAAAACCAAAAACCTGTTAATAAAAAGTTAAAATACAGTGAAACATATTAACATATTAAAGCATCACCCCATGTTTAAAAATATTAAATTGGGTTAAAACATAAAAAAAAGCATGGACACACAGAGACATCAAAAAGATTCCCTGCAACCAATCAATCATTAAATGTCTGTTTGAATAAAAGGTATTTGCCTACAGGTGAAAGGAGAGCACAGAGAGGTCCAGCCTTGTTTCCTTGTGGAAGGGTACTCAACAGTCTAGGATCAGCTGTCAAGAAAGTTTTTTCCCATGTCCTCCCCGAAGAGCCTGTAACAGTGATGGGGCCAAGAGAAAGCCCTCCCCTGAGGATCTTAAAATTCATACAGGGGGACAGAATCTTTAAGATAATCTGGACATAAGATGTATAGGCCCTGGTGGCTCAGTGGTTAAATGCCAGTACTGCAACCACAAGGTTGTGAGTTTGATCCTGCCAGGCTCCAAGGTTGACTCAGCCTTCCATCCTTTCGTAGGTCGGTAAAATGAGTACCCAGCTTGTTGGGGGCAATTAGCTAAAATACACTGTAAACTGCTTAGATAACACTAGTTGATAGGCGGTATAGAAATAAATGCTGTTGCTATTGTATAGCTAATACTAATAATCTTCTAAGATCCTTCTCTCTTTCTCACTTACGCACAGAGGTGGATATGCTTCCTCTAAGTTGGTACTTGCTATTTGCAGTTTCTGTAGGTGTTTTTAAATAATTACAAAAATTAAAATCTGCTTGTCAAAAAATAGACATATCTTTTCAGTCAGTCAGATTTAACTGATTAATCCAGACAGTTGATTAATAAATGTTTTCTGATTGTAGAGGTTAAAAACATGTGTTTTCTAGATGTGGTTTGACATTTGGTCTTTTGTTTAATTATCTCCAGATGGTGAAAGCCATTCAGGTCCTGAGGATCCATCTACTGGAGCTGGAGAAGGTGAATGAATTGTGCAAGGACTTTTGTAATCGTTACATCACCTGCCTCAAAACTAAGATGCACAGTGACAACCTACTCAGGAATGACCTTGGGGGGCCTTACTCACCAAACCAATCCTCCATTAACCTACACACACAGGTAATGGTTGAAAAATATTCAGTGCAATTTATTTCCTTGTAAAAAACTGTGTTCTTATTCAAACACTTTCATATTTCTATCTAAAAAGTTGCGGGAGGGGAGTTACATGAAATTTTTATTGTTTATTTTTTTATTGCGTGCTAGCAAAAAATGGTAGATGAGATATGGGGAGCCTCAAGGCCAATTGTTAAAACTAGCCCCCATGAAAGCTAAAACTCAACCTCTTGGCTTCTCCAGAGGATGACGTTCCTTGACATCATTATTTGGTGGTTTCCCAACTTCAATAGTTGCATGTTTTTTTCTGTTACATGCTTTCAAGTTGATTCTGAATAATTTCAACCATATTACAGAGTTTTCTTGCCAGGTGCTATTTAGGGGATGTTTGCCTGCCTCTAAGGCTAAAATCGTGTTATTTAGATCATGAAGTAAGTTTCCAAACACTGGTCTCCCAGAGTCCTAGGTCAACAGTCAGATTAACACACTGTACAGATCAGAACTGCTTTTTTACCCCCATTCTAGTGGTGTGAAATGACTCTCCTAAGGCCTAGTTACTGTTAGTAAGACCTTTAAGCTAAAATATCCTGACATTTCTGATCTTATACTTTTGCCTTTGTCCCTGTCCACCAGTGGCATGGCTTCTCTAACCTTTAATTTGACCCTTGCATTGAAAGATGTTCCCCACTTTTCATTCATCAATGGGATGAAGCACCATGAGATCCTGTCTGTCTTGGCTGGAATCCTGTTAAGTGATTTATGTGCATAAATAGAGGTTGAATGGGGAGAAGAGGGCTATTCTCTTGTGCTCCATCCAATAACCTCTAACTTCCCAGCAACCGTCAAGTCCTGGGACAGTCCCTTGCTCCTCTTTCAAGTGAGAAAGGTAGGGAAGGGAGAGATGATTCAGACAATGAAGATTTGGCTGCTCTGGACTCCTGGGGCAAGAGAAAGATGGGTGCGGTCTGTTTCAGAGCAATCCACCATTTCTCCCTCCCTCTCAACCAAACTGAGATTACCTCTCCCTCCCCTCCCTCCCCACTGGTAAGTGACAGCAGCAGGATCTACTCCTGGACTTTGACCCCTGCCAGACAGTGCAAGGACTTGGAATTGCACATGCAGAAATACACATGGATGTCAGATCTCAGTCTGTGTCTTGTGTCTTGTGTGTGAAATTAAACATTAAGGTGAACCTCATCCTTTTCTGAGAAAAACTGAATTATGTAGCTTATATAATCAATTGTGAAACCACAGATCCATAAATTCTGAACGAATAATAGCTCAGTAGTAGAACACATCCTACCCATACATAAGTCTTTCCAGCTAAGGGACTGGAAACTTAACACCCCAAAAGCTGCTGCCATACTCTCCAACTATCCTAAATTTGGCAGGGCTAATCCCAATTAATCTTTTGCCATCCAACTTTCTCAGCTGGTTTTAAAATATCCCAGTGTCTCTTTCCTTCTCCCACTTTCCCCCTTCATCCTCAGCTTACTATAGTTGCTGCAAACTGGGTTCAAAGTGTAAAAGTAATTTGCACTCAACTAACTCAGCCGGGAGAGAGGAGAAGAGAAAGTGAAGTCTTTCCCTGGCCAGTAAGCGCAACAAACTTCTGCAGCTTCTCCTGGCTTGTGTGCTCTTCCTCATTAATAACTGTTGCCATTTTGACAATGCTCTAATGTTGCTTGGCCACATGTATCTTAGTTTTTATCTGTGAAATGTTAGATTGAATGTGCTACTAGTTAGGGCAGACAGTACTGATGGACCCATGCTCTGCTCAATCATCCCCTTTGCCCGCAGTTTGTGGTCTAAAAATTCTGTACAGTGGTTGTCATTTGTTTATTTGTTTATTTATTTTCTCGCTTTCTCCCAACAAGGTGCCTATCAGCTTACAACAAGATTATAAGAAGATACAAATAAATATAAAAGTTTTTAAAAATTAAATTAGCATTCCTATAATTTAAAACAGTGTAACCCCATTCAAAAACAAAAATAAAGTTTAAAACATAAGTGTACACACCCCACTAAAAGCTTTTTGCATGACCCATTAATTGTCAAATGCCTGCTTACATAAAAAGGTCCTTGTTTATTTAATTTCCATCCTACCTGTCTCCTACCATGGGACCAACATATCTGGTTAGCCCCTGGGTTGTTTTGCAGTCTGTAAAAATTATCCTCCACCAAAGAAATTCATGAGAACTGACAGCATCTCCTACCCCACTCAGACCTGCCAAAGAAAGCAAAAGTGTGGCCTGTTGGAAAAGCACTTGTTTGTTATGTTGTTCTTGCTGTTGTGTGCATTAAAATCATTTTCAACTAATAGTGATCCCAAGGAGAACCTATAATGGGATTTTCTCTGCAAGATTTGCTGGGGGAGGGTCTTCCATTGTCATCCTTTGAGGCTGAGAGAATGTGACTCACCCAGGGTCAGTCTGGGAGTTTCCATGGCTGAGTGGGGATTTGAACTCTAGTCTTCCAGAGTCCTAGTCCAACTTACAACAGTACAATAATGCTGTATTGCTGTTTAAATTAACTGCAATCTAGTTATATCATAGCTGCTCTGAAATATGCAATAGATACTAATAGATAATTCAAGGGTTCAGAGCATTTCATGTGCATTATTTAGCTGAAATCCTCACAACAATCCTGCAAGGTAAGTCAGCATTATGATCCAGTATCTACTGGGGATAATATAACTAAAAATGGGTATGACACCTCAGGCTACCTTGAGCTATGATGTCAGGGGAATGGTGTCTTTCATAGCCCTGATTCATAGCCCAGTTTCTTGGCCAGCTCTTGAGCTACGCTGTCACTTGAATTATGACATTTTGAATGTCCTTAACACCAGATCAAGGCGTGTTCCGGGTGTTCCTTCGTTATACATTAATGCTCCTACACAACACCAGCTTGCTGTGTGACTGAGTAAAGTGGTTGAAGAAGGCAGGAAAATGCATTTGATGCCCAACCCCAGAATAAGAAGAGCAGATAACAAGACCAGGCCAGGCAAGACTGCCCTCACTCCTTGTTGCAGCCTCTCTAGGAACAAGCAATTGCCCTCTTCTGACAAGTAGATACCATCAGCTCTGTAGAGCACAGGCGTTCAGAAGACCACAGCGAGATGGGATAAATAAAGGCCATTTTATTTGACCTGAGAACTGTTTACATTGTGTTGACCTGGAATGAAGCAAGGGAGGGGAGCAACCTGATGCAGGTTGAGCTGAGGCCAGCGCCACCCTGGTAACCATCTCCTCAGCCTTCCCTTGGGCAAGCCACCTGAGCCCTGAGAGCAATCCAATTACATAGGTTGCTCCCTGGCAGCCCAGCAAGATGAAGGTAAACCCAGGGGGAAATCCCACCACAGTCTTATGACCCTGCAGGTGAGAGTCCCAATCCTAGGTAAGCCTCAAGGGCAGCCTCTTTTTCAGGACCTTAAAGGGGCAGGTTCAGAGCCTTACCATACACCTAAAGAGGGCACCCAAGTCATCCACCATCAGCTTCTGCCCTCCCTTGCTGCCTGCAATGGACAAGGGACAAGTATCTGCTTAGTCCCTTTCCTCCACCAGGCCAGGCAAGGCTGCCCTCACTCCTTGTTGCAGCCCCTCTAGGAACAAGCAATTGCCCGCTTCTGACAAGTGGATACCATCAGCTCTGTAGAGCTCAGGCGTTCAGAAGACCACAGCTAGATGGGCAATAAAGCAGTCCAACCCCCTGAGGAGTGCATTCTGTATCTCCCTATTGGCCATCCTTTGAGCAATGTCCATGCACTTGGGATCCCCATCGCCCCTCCACACCTGACAGAGCAAAATTGCAGAAAATTACAATGCTACACCTAGCTAACAATTTTGTATGTAGTGAAAATTGTACACCGCCTGCAAAATTAGGGCTTTGCCCTTTAGCAAGCCCAATTTATTCTCTCCCAGGTGAATGATGATGACATGTGGAGCAGCCCCCCCCCCACTTTTTAAGCCGGGGCAGCAAGAGACCACTCCACTGGAGTCCCTTTCTGCCACGTCACTCTATTGTCACCAGCTCACTCAGTCCCAGCTGTGTGCCCATCTGGCACTTCTGGGCCTGTTGCTCCACCCAGTATATCATGCTGTGCCCACACACTAGGATCCACCACCTTCTCCCCCTGCACCTAGGAACTAATAGAACAAAGAAGGAGGAGTGAACATCCCAAATAGCCACTAGAACTTAATAGGATGCACATACCTCTTTATCGCTTCCGACTTCCAATGCCCAATATACTAAATGGATCTCTGTCCCATCCCCATTGCAAAAGGAATGGATGCTGAACTTAACACCCTGCAGCCCCAGCCTCAACAGGGCCTTCAAGGTGATGCTCCAGAATTGTTACCTAATCAGTGGCAAGAGGTTAACATGGAAAAAAAGAAAAAAGAAACCCAACCTATTACCCCTCAATAGTACATAGCTGTTCAATGCTGTGACTGGGCATGCTAGATCCCCACACCTACCCAGTATAATGGTTGCCCCCATCCCTTTCTGGTCCTCAAGATGGCTCAGTCCTCTGCTAGTGTTAAATCTCCCAGAGCCAGCACTCTGCCCTTACTCCATTCCTGTGCACCTCCCACACTGCTGCCTTGATGTGTAGCACACAGTGCAGAGCTCTGCTGGAATGGCATAATTGAGTGGCTCACCACTTGGACAGGTGGTGTATGAGATGGCATTCCCCTAGCACCTTGTTAGGCCACCCCCAAGGGAAACAGCCACAGGTTATGTACAGGAGGGGATGCAAGTGGGCCAAGGACTCTGCCCTCAGCAATCTCTTTTCTAATCTTCCCCTTCACTATCCCATCCATCGCACCAACAGATCTTAAGTTTTTTTTTGCAAAATAAGGCTTCTGGGTCCCATGAAATGGTATCCAAAAGCCCCACCTAAAGCCATCCTCCAAGTATTTGGCTACTGCCCTGTCTGGATAGCTCTTTAGCAGCCACACAAACCTGTCTAGCCTAATTGGGCTGGGCACCTTTTGGAAAACAAGGGTCCCTTGGCTCTCACCTGCCTCCTTGCTGATCCCTGGGTCCCAGAGCTCCTTTACTTTCTGGGCAGTTCTGAAAAGAATGCTGCCTGCTGCAAACTGAACACTCACGGAAAAACCTGCATGGCTGCTGTATGCACGTGCCCTGCATGCCAAACTCCCAATGCAATTTGTTCTAGCTGTTAACCCCTGCAGTGCTGGGTCCCACCTGCACCCTTTGCACCGTGTGCCCATTGTGGAATTTCTCAGCCTAAATTGGCCACACTGGCATCATGAGGTTGATGCACAGTGTGGATGGACTCAGTCCCACTTCATTTCAGGATTCATTGCCATCTGCATCCTGAATGCCTTCTCATATAACAACAACATGAGACCTGTGAAGTCAACATACGCCCTGTGGATGAACATGTATGCCCTCCAAGGTCGGGCCCTTGTGATTATGCAGTAGCCAATTATGTAGCAGCATAAACGCAGTAGCCTGATAACCAATCGCACCAGGTCCCCTCAATCTTCCTCTTCCTCACCTCTCTCTTTCCTTTTCATCTAGGTCCTTCCATTCCCTTTTTTTCCAGCTCCTGAACAGCAGAGGAAAAACCATCCGCATATTGCCCTTTAAGAATCTTCTCCAGTACAGCCTGGGAAAGTTGTCCCCAAGTGACACATAAAGATCCCCATATGGGATTGTCCTAAAAGAGACTCCCCCCAAACTGCTGGTGGTCAGTTATGGTGGCAGTTCTGTAGTCCTGCTGACCACTGATGTGCTCCAGGGCCCACCTGCTCCATGGGAAGAAAGTAACCCTGCTGACACAGGACCCTGCACCTCTCTTGTGTTGCCCAACTGTCTATCCTTCCCAAATTGGCTCTTGCCAGTCCCTAATGTGATACTAGTGAGCCCCATACCCCCCACAGCCACCTAAGCGCTCTTGATGGGTTGCCTCTTCCCAGCTGCATATTGCAGCTGTCAAACTCACCCAATGTCTCACCCATGATGCTTCCTTGCAGCCAGCCCCAGCTTCCTCCACCAAAGTCACTGCTTCCTTTTCCATCCTGGCATCTCTTTTGTCAGTGTGCAACTACTTTTCCAAAGCCTCTAGGTGAGATAAAATCATCTGATTGAAGGAGTCCTTACTGCCCATTTTAGGCCTTGCCACCTTCTTCTAACCTGCTCTACACTTTTCCAGCTCCTCCAACTTTGCTAGAATGGCAGCCATCTTAGCCCTTTCCCCCTCATCATCAGAAGACACATTTGACACTGGCAGCAGCTGCTTAGCTTCTTGGCAGGGGTCTTACTTATTGATGTTCCCCTCCCTTTTTTGAAACCATTGGTACTGATTGTGTGTGTGTGTGTGTGTGTATGGATAGACAGATAGATAGATATAATTTATTACTGTTATTATTGATTTATTTATGTTATGTTCCCATCCTTGTTTTTTTTAGATATATGTATAGTTCTCCCTTAACTTGCACTAGCTGCTACGTGGGCACTGAGTGGAGGGACAAGAGCACAATGTGCAATATACCAAAAGAGAGAGAGAGCGAGAAGACTTCCTGCTAAGGCACTCAACCCTTTGCAGCAGCACCTTTCAAGCAGGACCCCCTATGCTCCAGCAGACTTAGCCTGTACAATCTGCCATGTAGTTGCCCCCCCCCCTCCCTTGGCCTTCAATGATGCAATGCATGCTGCTAGAGCATGCCACTGCCTTGCCTGTGTGTCCAAGAATGCTCTCCCTTGCAGGCACATTACATGTTTGGATTGAAGGTAGGGTGGGATAACCAAATATGCTGCAGGGAAGAGGTCCTGCAGAGTCCTCCCAGCAAAGTTCACTGGGAATAAAAGGGAGGAGTAGGTCCCCGCTTGCCCCCGATTGTGGGGGGGAGTGGAATAATTACTTCCTGCTTGCCTCTCTCCAATTGCTGTTCATGCAAAGGCATGAGGCACCAGCTGTTGCTCCGCACCACCAAGGAAAAATGGGGGGTTAGAGGACTTGTGAGGCTTTCCCCTGTGTCAGGCAACCCCCATCAATGTCAGCCAACACCAGCCTTCCCCTACATGTGCCCAGTGATCTCTTGCTCAGCAATTTCTAGGACTGCCATCCATTGCCACCCATTGCCATACACCCCCCATCACAAACCAGATGCTTGATATATCTTTTGGTCCCACATTGCCTGCTTCTGTCATCAGCTCCTGTTTGCCTGATTTGCACTGTTAAATTGAAGAAGCCACATGTGAGGCAAGCAAGGTTTAAATACCTTCACTCCACCCCACCTGGTGCATCAGGGTGCTCCCAGCACTGCCTTCAAAGCCCTCTGGTCTCTTCCAGGGAAGGCACCAAACACTCCCTTCCCTTGTAGCACCAGGGCCCAACATGTTCAGGTTAATATTACTCATGTTCTACGACAATGCTATTTTTTAAAAAAAAAATCATAATTTAGAATAGGTGGAATTTATAAAGAGTAATAGCACTCCAAAATATATGGCATGCATTAATAAAACAGCTAATACACACAGCGTCCCCAAGTGACACATAAAGATCCCCATATGGGATTGTCATATTGCACATACAATATGTGCATTCTGATGTCCACTTTTTAAAATATCCTGGTTTTGATTGCTGAAATGTGTACATATAATAATGTATCCATGTAAAAATTTAAGAGAGATCAATAACTTTGGCCTGAACTTTGGACATGTGGGAATAAATTCAGTGGAGCACAGGAACACATAATTCTGAGTAAATATCAATAGGATCAAATTGCAATATTTCTGTCCTTTTATTTATTTCCAAATTTCTTCCTGTATTGGATATACTCTTGTGTTGTCAGACACAAGATCACAGGGGAAGGCTCTTCCCACCTCACCCCAAACCAAATGCAATAGTGATTTTTAAAAAGTCTCACTGAAAATGCTAAGTAGCTCTCGTAATAAAATCTTTTCTGGGTTGTTCTTTTATTTTGGTTAAGACTTACCTTTTATATGTGGGAAATTGCTTTTTAGCATTATATTTTTAAGCCCTGGATCAGAAATAAATCTCTGTTACATCTTGTGGGCTAAAAAAAGATCAAGCTTACTTGTCTACCCCCTCTGTTCCCCTGCCCCCCCAAAAAGGCAGTGCACTGAGAGAATAGCTTGGAAAGAGGAATATAATTTGTTTAGCCACAGACACCAACAGACAACAACCACCTTTCCCTCTTTCTCTTTCATGGAGCAGTCTGTCTGTTCAGTGCCATTTATATACTTCAGTTACAATCCAAAATTGGTGCTTTGCCTTTTTTCTTTATTTCATAGATTTAGATAACTGCCTTTCCTCTATTTGGCTCTCTTCCTCCTCACTGTGTCCTCACAGCAACCCTGTCAGAATGTCCAGGATGAAAAAGAGTGACTGTCCCAAGGTCATCCACTGAATCTCACAGTTCACTGTAGACTCGAATCTGGTTCTTCTAAGTCCTGGACCAAAATGTGCTTACCCCAAAACACCCCCTAGGATGTATGTGAGGCATTTTTGGCTGACCCACATCACAGTTAAGAAATAAGGCCACTCCTGGGTCTAAAGTATCCCAAAGAGGGGAGAAACCCATGGTGAAACTGCCCCTGCACTTCCTCTAGGAGTTATTGAGGAGTCTTGTTTTGTTTTGCAGTGGTATGGTGAAGGTGTGGCAGTTCAAGGTCCTCTGAGGACCAATGCAGCCCCTAACCCACAACAGTTGCTTGTACCCAAACTCCCACAACTATTCGTTGTAGTCTCTTCCAACTCTGTGGTTCTATGATTCTGATTCCACGCTGTCTTTTAATGGCTGGTTATCTTTTTCACTGGCTTAACTTTAACAAAATTCTATCTCTATCTCTATCTCTGTCATGGGCTGAAGCTTTTTTATAGCTTAATCCAGGTTTACAGGATGAGTGCGACAGCCGCAATTAGTAATGGGAGGGGGAAGGATAGCACACAGTAGCACACAAAATAGTACATCCTAAGTCTAAATCCATCCTAGTCATTTATCTGTATGGTTTGCAGACTTTAGTTTTCTTCTTTGTAAAAAAGCACGTGATGCAAGGATATACTGGCATGTGCCTAGTAAATGATTTGCAAAATATGAGTACCCTGTTTCTTAGGGTGGTGAGATGTTTCAGGAATGTGGCATGATTATTCAGATTTGGTTTAATTTAGGAGGAGGCCATTGAAAACTTGTTTCAGATTTTGTGATGCTTCTGTTAAGCTACAAATAAGTTGAACATCTATGAAGGCATAGGCCATTTCTGAACTACATTGTTATAGTTCTATTATTCTACGTTCAACATCCAATGGAATCCTGGGCTTTGCAGTTTGGGAAAGGGCATTTAGAATTCCTAGCCAGAGAGCTCTTTGGCCTCAGTAAACTACAAACCCGAGAATTCTACAGGATGTTGAAAGTGGAATAATAGCACTATTAAAGTGTAGTGCAGAAATGGCCTGAGTTTAAAGCATTCCTACTGTTCCTACATCAAACCTATAGGGAGACAGCCAGCAGTATGAAATGTTTACAAGGCCTAAATGCAGTTCTGTGTTTTAATTTGCCACATGACTTTGTTGTTCATTTTACACAGAAGACACATTGCCCCCTCTTCCTGGCTAGAGGAGGGAGGAAAATTTGGATGAGACCTCTTTCTCCAAACATCAGCTAGCATGTGTGGGCCAATTCAGCTCCCATGGCAGTGATCAGCTGTAGTTTACCTAAAAAAAGAATATGCCAAGCCCAACCTAGCTGAGTAATTATTTTTTGTCCAATCCCAAGCCTATCAAGAGATCTTTTGATGTTTTATGGGAAGAGAAAGAGGGTATAAAACTAGGACCAAGGAGACCTCAGTTAAAATCCCCAACACAGAACATAAATCTCTTTGGCTGAACATTCTCTGGCTTAAATTCAGTTTTAGTCCTGACTAGAATAGACTCACTGAATTCATTATATTTATCTGTGTGTTGACTTACCATTCAATGACTGACTGAATGGACCCCTAGTTGTAACTAACCAACAGCATGCCACCCCCTCTCAGCTTCAGCTTTCTTCACTGACTTCCTGTAAAGATAAAGAAGGCTGAGGAAAGAAATCCACATCCTGGAGATATAAAGGAAGCACCATAACAGAATAATTCATTGGTACAAAGTTCCACAGTCAATTCATTCACCAAACTAGGTTCTCATGTTGTAGGGGCACACAACAATTAAGCCTTGTAGACTGCATTCCTAAACACAGTTACTAGAGAGTAAGTTTAATTAAACTCTGTAGAGTTTAGTTCTGAGTAAACTTGACTGAGCCAAACTTTCAGTTATTACGATCATGTACACAGTAAGGCTTAAGATTTCTAACCAGGGAGTTTTACTTTGCACATTGAATCCAACTAAGTTTAAGACGCCTAAGGTGTTAAGCTAACATCATTTTTCTGTGGAAGAACTATGTAGTGTGAAGGCCATGGTGTCCAAATGCAGAGTTTTCTGGCAGAAGAAGGGGAGAGGTTTTAAAAGTTTATTTCCTATTTAGCTTTACTGAAATATCTAAATCACTTAATCATTGATCTTTTTTTAAAAAAAAAAAAGGCTAGACGGTCCATATTTTCAAATATTCTCTAGAAATGGACTTAATATTCCTTTACTGCTTTATTGTAGTTCCCCTTATGATCAAAATTAGCAAGAAACTTGCATAAAGGAGAACAATAATTGCTCAACGAGCATCTCGTTTGTAATTTATTAGTTTCTATTATTGCGTGTTGCCATAGCAACGCCTCGCATCCCGGGTGATGAGAGAGATGTTAGATATGAGCCGGCGAGACTCCAAGTCCCAGCAAATGGAGATGCACATTTTTATCAGTAATTTTCATGAAAATAATATGTGAGGAGTTAATGAGATGGAAAGCCGTCCTGTGGCTATTGTGATTTTTTTAAAAAGTGTTGATCTAATTAGAATGCATCGGTCAGGAAAAGTAATGAGGATTTAGCGCCTCACAAAGATGTGAGGATCATATCAGAAAATTAGCACCAGTCTTTGGAAATAATCAGGCCCTTAGAGAGGCACTAAACCCCTCCTTCCCTCAGCCTGACATTTTGCAAGGAATTCTTTCACTGAAGGGAAGCAACTCTATTCCTCTTCTATGTGTGGGGCTGCTCAGATGACACATTTTACCAACTGCTGGAGAGAATTTCGCACATTTCAGCTAAAATTAGTTAAACATGTTGTCAGCTCATGCAAAGGTGATGTGCCGGAAGGCTGAGAGAAAGCATCACATTCATTATAACCAAGGAACAAACACTGAACTGCGTTTTCTGCATAAAGTTTGACTAAGGCAGGCCCAACCTTGGGGAATGGCCACTGTGTATTCCCCCCACAAAGAGGAAGTGAAATCGCCCTGCCCTGCCCCCAAAAAAGAGAATGAAAGGAGAGGTTGGATTGTGTAATATTTATTTATGGCATTTATAGAAATACACCTAAGTTGAAAGTTTATTTCTATAACTGAACTAGACATACAGTGTATGTTGTTGCAGAGAGTGAGACTGTGACCTGGGGCCCACTCACACCACAAAATTATAGCAATATTATTCCACTGTAATGCCATGGTTCTGTCCTGTAAAATCCTGGAGTTTGTAGTTTGGTGAGACACCGGAGCACTCTGGCTGAGAATTCTAAATGCTTCTCCCTCAACTTCCAATCCCAGGATTCTGTAGGCTCATAACAGCAAAAAATACAGAAGTGTTTGTTCAAGTATTATGCAAAGTAATTTATGGATCAGGTTCAAAACCTTGCTGTGATCTTTATTTTGGTCCTATAATGTTACACATATTAAAAAGTGTTTAAAAGTTTAAAATTTTGTTAACAAAGAACAGGAAGTACTATTTGTTATTATTATTTATTATTATGAAAAATATTAAGAGACAAGAATATATCTGAGCAAAATGGGTGCCAAAGGGCAAAGGGATACCTGTAGTGGAAGGTCTTTCACATTAAAGGCATGGGTAGTCTTGAGGGGACTTTATTTTTTTCATCATTTTCCTCGTTTTTTCCCTTTTTTTCCATGACTGGCTCCAGACATTTTGCTACTAGAGGTGGCATAGCAAAATGGTAAAGCCAGCCAACAAATTATATATGCATACTTCCAAAATCAATACAATCGTTTTAGCGTTTAAGCAGAAAATCCTGCAAGCCTCCTTCCTCATCTCTTATAATGCAATACAAATACAAAAATAACAAATGTAAAAACTAACGTTTCAGGATTCCCCAGATCTGCTGCCTGAAGCAGCCACTCCTTCTGCCTAATGGCAGAACTGTCTCTGTATTTCCTTCTCCACAGATTGCAGTGGGAAGGGGGAAAAGAGCTTGCCTTATGAGGTGGCAGCTTCAGGCAGCTGATTTTTTAAAAAATATTTTTGTTAAACTTCAAATTTAAATACAGAAAACAACACGTAATAGAATGTTAGAAAACAGAAATAACAAGAAATAAAAAATAATTCACATAATAGATGCCTAAACTAAACAATTACAAGTACATAACCTAAAAGAAAAAAAACTAAACTAAAACAAGGCCAAAAAGATAGACACATGACTCTCAGCCCTCAGCTGATGGTTATAAGATAAAACACTAAGTCTGCTTCTTTAAGGTTATATGCCTGAGGTATATTTCTTATATTGGCAAAACTACTGATCTCCAAAGCCCCAAACTGAAATTCTTCCCCAGTGCCCTCTCAAGTATGCAATATCATGTCCCAGTCTTTCTTAAATTGCACACAATTCTTTTTTAATAAAAATATTTAATATGTCCACTTCTGCCAGGTCATACGACTTCACTAACCAATCTCTTTGGGACTGAGTAGCTGAGTCTTTCTTTGAGCATAAATCAGTCTGGCAGCCATAGTTATATACTGAATTATTCTTCCATACTTCTTGCCTATTTGATTATCCGCCAGTCCAAGCAAAAAAAAGTTCAGGTTTCCTTTGAATTTTCTTTTTTTAATAATAATCTTTATTGAAAAAATATTTAAAAAACAACAACAAACAACACACAAACAAAAATGGTGATATGGACACAATATGACCAATCAGTATCTCTTGAACAGTGTCCTAGGAAAAAGAAAAGGGAAAAGAAGAGAATAGAAAGAAAAAGAAAAGGGGGGGGGAAGAGAGAGAAAAAGTATATAATATAAAAAAAAGGAAAGGAAAAAGAGAAAAAAAGGAAAAAAGAAATAGGAAAGAAAAGAGAAGAGAAGAGAAAAATTTCAACGTTGTCTTCCATCACTCAATCTGCACCCATTTTTTTTTCTTTCTCACAAGTCTACTACATGTGGACTTTCTGTTCCTTTGTCTTTCTTTCTGTTTACATTTCCAACAAGTATTAGTAGAATGTTTGTACATTTTAGATAATCTTTATGGTGTTAAATATCATCTATTTATTTTATAAAAGTTTTCTTTAACTTCATGTTAACTTAACTTCATGTGAATTCAGGCAGCTGATTTTGTGCTGCATACAAATGAAACAAACCAAACAATGCCAGCTCCAAGGAAACTCCAATTATCAGCCCTTATTTGGGAGAGGGAAACAAGGGAACATTCCTGTGGCCAGACCTCCCCCTCCAGCCAGGCAAAAAGTAGTCCATAACATCCTATGATCCCTCAGATGCTCTCCCATATGAGTGATGTGCATAAACTAGATGTCCATGGCCCACATATAGCTATTTTTCATGATGCCATCAGGGATAATGGCAGCATTATCAAATGCCTGTCTTTAAATTAAGCACATATTAATAATACAGAAGGAGGAGAACTGTTCTATAAATATTTTGGATTTCTTCATGGAACTATCTTGGGATGCTTTTATGTATTGCATATTTTGTCTTCTTGTTCCTACAGAGATGTAGGAATCTTCTTATGGTTACAGTTTACTTTTGGAGACATTGTGGAAACAGATATTTCAATATTTCAACTAGGAGTGTAATTCTTCCTGAATTTTCTTTTTGAAGGAACCAATGAGTAATTTTAGCAACTTTCTTCTTCCTGTGAGAAAGTCTGAAAACTGTGCCATTTTTGATGACAGTTCCCAGTTTGAAGCTTATTCTGGGCAAAATTTGCAAGTGGATTTTTTTTTTCAGTATTCTCTACGCAATTTTCTGCACATAAAATACTGTTTTCTATACAAAAAACATATGCAAATTTCTATAGAATAAATCCTGAACTGCAAAGATTCTCTTTGCAAGATTCTACTTGTCAAGATTTTTCAACATTCAAAAAACATTTTTTAATCATTTTTGAATATTCTTCCCATTCTTAATATTCATCGTGCATTGCTTCCCAGTCTAAGGTAGCTTCCCAGGACTAGCACATACCCCCAGTTATTTCATGGCTGGAGGAGGGACACCCAGCAATATCCAGCTGCAGCTTTGCAGCCAGGACAACAGACTGGACTTCAGCGAAGGTTAGCATGCTTACTAGAAATCTTCTCCCACCAGCAGAATGCTATCCTGGTGGTACCCATTACCACTAAATGGTTCTGGAGGAGTGATAAGATGCCAGTAAAGGTGCCCTATGAAAGGGGCAAATGGAGCAGCAAACTGCACTGATGGAACATTACGCTCCACCAGCTTCACACAGGATTTCAGCCAATATCATATAAATAGGCATTTTGTCTCTACCAAAAGAGCCAGGGTTCACTCTGTCCTTAGGCAGAGTGAGGGAAATGTCTCAGGCAGGTGGTGCTGGGAAACAGTAGTAGGAGCTTTTCCTCCTAATCTCCCCAGCCAGTCATCTCTCTTGGAAGACACAGCATACCACATAGTTTATCCTCTACCTCCTAAACTAATCTGTGTAATGCTTACAGCAGATCCATTCCCCAATCCAAGTCAGGTTTGTTGCAGTTTCCTGAACTAAATATAGAAAACTGGCTTAGGTTCTCTCTTGTGTGTCCGGGAAGGCTAGCACAATTGGCTTCTATCTTTGGACAGGAAAGAAATTACAGAACAATAAAACCTGTATCTGATCAGGCTACTGTTACCCTGTTTACTGGGGGTCCTGTGAGAGACACCGAAATGTGCTCAACTATAGGTGGGGAAAATTAGCTCTGAGCACTGCTTTAGCGTTACGAGAGGCAGGGTAGCTTAGTAAGATCTTGAACCCTATGTCTACGGGGTCAGGCCAGTCCAGAAGCAAACCGTTTTGAACGAACAAATTAGATCTTTATTAAAATACAGGCAAACAGTCTATGCAACACACTGACTCAGATAACTATAGAAAATAAAGGTAGGAGTGGGACAGAGGGATTTTTCAGAGGGATAGTTGGTTTGGGAAATACAAACCTGTCCTGAAGTCCGGGAGAATAGAGAGTGATGCTGGGGTTCGATGTGGCTCAGCACGTGGAGCTGAGGGGAGGCTCACCAAGCAAAGAGGCAGCAAAGCGGTCTGGAACTCAGGAGCGATCTGAGGAGGGACTTGGAAGCAAGGGTTTTTATAGGGAGAAGTGTGACTGCAGGCTATGCCTTACTTGGTGAGAACAATGGATTTCGGGTGTGAGACAAACTGCCCTTTCACACACAGTTTCGTTTGCAAGAGGGCCCCTTGAGCGTCGTGTAAATGGGAGCAGCAGTCCGTACGAGCCTAATGCAAACCGTGCACACACCTTTTCGTTTTTGGCTTCAAGGTTCCCGGGGCCCGCGCGCACTTACCTGTGCTGCAGTACGTCAGGAACCGGGCCAGTCGCGCTTCCTGCCTCAGCACTAGCCTGCAATTCTCAGGTTGCGCTGCGGTAGGAAGGAGCAGGGCGTTCGCGCGGCACTTGCATGACCGGCAAGCCAGCTGCGGTAAGGAAGGAGAAACAAAGTGAGCGCCTCGCGCAAGAGGCTACTCGTATGAACGCCACTCTCCACCTCCACAAAAAGGTAAGATGCGGAAAGGGCCAAAGTCTCAGAAAGGTCAAAATTTAACATGATTGAGTTAGGTACGAATTGACAAAGGAACTGCCAGTATGCAAATGCGCAATGCTGGACAGTTGATAGTTCAGCTAGTCAAGTTACCTGCTCGGGGCAGGGAGTCCTTTGTAGGTGGTGCACATACATAATAGGGTGCTTGCCAGGAGGTCTCCTGAAGCAGCGATCTGGCTATTTCTGGCTTGCCTGTATTGTTTAGGAATATTGCAGCAATCAGTCACCGAGCCTAGTTTCGTGCTTGTCTGGGGGCCTCACAAACATGTGGAGAGGGGTGGTGGAAGAAAGCCGAATTATTGATATCAAAAGGATATCTTTATGCTATCGCCAAGGCGGCCTAGAAGCTGCAGTAACACTACAGTCTTGCTCCCAAGAATTCCTGGCCTCTAAACACAACATCTTGCTGTCTTCAAATGTGTGGGAGGGGCACTTGTCCAGTTAGGAGTGTTAACATAAAATTCAGCTGCCAGTCTACTCAGTTTCTGTACATGGAATGAATTGTGGCACCATTTAATCCTTTGCAAAATATCTTGCGCATACTCTCTCAGGATAGCATAATTATCCATTTGTGGAAATACTATATGGAAGCTCTGTGCAATCCTCATGCAGAATATTAATAGTATGTAACACATGCCATTGATGGGCTGCCATTGTGCAAAGCACAATTGCAATATGAAATGTTCAACTTCAGTGCACAATACAGAATATCAACATTGTGCAACTCAGATCAAAGACTGGATGCTGTTGTGCAACTGCAATGTGAAGTGCACAACTGCAATGCACAATATACAACTGTAGAGCATAATTGCAGTGTGCAGTGCACAGTGTGCAGCTGCAATGCACAATAGTGTGTGCACAGTTCCACTTTTGCTGCTTGCCAGCAGAATACAATTTAGGGTATGCATATGTCACTAACAAGATGCTAGCCGTTGTGTAAAGTTCAGAGCTGGATTGTTTATGGTGGCAAGCATACTACCCTGTAATCCTGTATTATGCCACAAGGAAGTAGGCTGCACAGTTTAGGCTATACTGGGCTTAATTGGGAATTTTATGGGAAAAGTACAATGTATGTATACTTCACACACACACATGCCTTTATCATTACACTGCAGTAGGGAATAAGAACCAGCGTAGTGTAGTGGTTTGAGTGTTGGTCTAGAAATCTAAGAGATTGCAGTTCAGATTCCCCTCTAACCTATGGAAACCAACTGGGTGGCATTTGGCAAGTCACACTCTCTCAACTTCAGAGAAAAGCAGTGGCAAACCCCCTCTGAACAAATCTTGCCAAGAAAACCCTGTGAAAGTTCAGCTTTCTGTAAGTTGGGAAGGACAACAATTTCAACACACAACAAACAGCAGAGGATTCCTCTTGCTGGAATCTCTTGTAGACAGACTTCTCTGTGCTTTAAAAAAAAAAAAAAGAACAAGGAAAGTATTCAAACTCCATTGAAGGGAAACTTGAAGAATCTGATATTTGCAAATTCTGATACAAACTGATCTGGTCTGCACCTCCCAGAGATATATGTAGACCATAATGAAGCTGAGTGGGTTTTGTATTCCTTTGTGCCTTGTGGCATTTCTTGTGCAGGAAACCCTTACGAACATATATTTTAAAATATACCTTCATTGTTCAAATATATTCAGAAAATCACATAATAAGAAAAATCAGTTTTAAACTTTGAAATGCAATTTTGCACTTTTTTTAAATTTGCAAATTACTGTTTTTCCTTTTATCTGTCACCAATATCCTGGCAATCCTTTTCATTGGATGACTCCAAGTGTTGGCGCAACTCTGGGATTTAGCATGAACTTTCAAGGAGCTATCCAAGTTGCTGAACCCTATCCCCTAAACAGGTTCAACACATTGGATAGCTCTTTAAAATTTATACTAATTTAGACTAAACCATAGATTAGTGTTATCTTGAGAGGTGGGAGAGTTGGGGGAGGTTGGGGGTCCTTAGAATTTGGGAAAATTACAGTTCAAAGGAGGCCTGCAAGGGGAGGTTAACAACAGAAGCTTTTCACCTTTGCATACCAGTACTGACTGTAGAGAGGACTCCAGTTAAAAGTTAAACAGAATATTTTATTTGGATCGTCAAAACTCACAAGCCATGAGACACTCTCGGGAACCATACAAGGGTATTGGAAAGTAAGGTGTGAAAGGTTGGATTGACAGAGATTGGGTAAAAAGGGTGATATTTACCAGTCCTAAAGAAGAAAGTCAAAGTAGAGAGGCTCAGACACCATCTGAGGCAATATAGACACATGGAAGAAAGGATTTTCAGAGCAGTTACCAACCCAACCTATTGTGTTGATTTTCAAGGGCTGGAATGAACAGCAGATTAGACCTTCTGACTCAGTAGTATGTGAATCTACATACAGCTATCTCTATGAAGTTGGAAATCCTACTTTTCTAGGATAGGAAAAGGTCACCCTAGGACAAGCGCTTCAAAGTGAAACATGGAAATGTTAAGGGTTTTTTTATTTTAAAAACTTACTGTTTTGATCCACAGAATTCCAATCAGTGGCCATGCTTATTGGTAATTCCAGAAAGATAAGCTTTCTAAGCTCTGGAATTTATACATGTTGTGGATGGAGGTTCATACTGGGATCCCAGTTTAAGTGCATGCAGTGAATGAGTGCATGCAGCACAGTGCTGTTCAAATTACGAGAGCTTGGAAAAACCTAGCAATTTAGCATCCAGTCTTCCTAGTTTGATTTTCCTCTTCCCTCACCATTTCAAATCCCAGTGCTGAAGAGGTCACTGGGCATTTGATCATTAAAAGTTCAAAAATATTAATTATTCCCTCTCAAAACCACATGACCTTTCAAAGATACTCCCAGTGACTCCCAATGGGCGTTGAGAAAATGCTTAGAATAATGAAAAACAGTAGTGTCATTCCTAAAGGGCCAGCAATGTAGCTCTTCCAGGTACATATTCTTGTTTCTTTTCTCTCTCTCTCTCTTGTTACTTAACTCAGACATTCATACAATAGTATCCTAGAAATTAATACAAATAAATATTTTTTAAAAAAAATTGCAATGAATCAACCAAAAAAATACTACAAACAATACTAACATCAGCTATCCCATTCTCAGGTTATAAGGGTGGGCATGGGCAGACACCTACAAAGGGGCCACATTCCAGCAGGCCCACTGACAAGACCTCCTGGTGAATTTGTTCTTCCTCTTCTCCCTTGCAGCCTCCTTGTTCATCTGCTTCTGTTTGACTTGTTTACCTTCCTCTGGCCTCGGCAATGATAGTGGTGAGAGAAATAAAAGCCAGTAGATGCTTCCTATGACTTCTTCATTCTATCTGCACTATCCATTTAAAGCAGTTTGATATTAATTACATTTATTATTTGTTTGTTTGTTTGTTTGTTTATAGCATATTTTCCCCAAAATTGAGCCACAAAGCAGCTCACATTTTAAAACAATACAATTTTAAAACATATAAATAGTACCTATTAAAATAGGATTAAACTATTAAAAAATTAAAACAGCTCAAAAGAGATAAAAAGATAATTGAAATAGTACAGCAACCCTCAGCCCATTCTTTAAAAACTTGCTTTATCAAAAGCCTGCCTGAATAAAAAGATTATAGCCTGCTACCAGAAGGACAACAAAGAGGGGGCCATTCTGGCCTCCTTGGGAGGGGAGTTCCAGAGTGTAGGCACAGTGACTGAGAAGGCCCTCTCTTATTTCTTGTGATGATGATTGAACTGAGAGAAGGGCCTCTCCTGATGATCTCAAGACTGGGCTGGTTCATACATGGAGATATGGTCTATTGGTCATAACCAGTACTTTCAATCATTCCTGGAAACAAACTGGCAGCCAGTGGAGGTATTTCAAAGGGACCAGGACAGTTTCCTTAACCATAAGGAATCTGTATTGCGGTGGCATCCTTAGAATTCCCTGTTAGAAAGCTGTTCAGAGTAGACAAGAGCAATGTTTTTTCCAACTTTGGCCTTCTGGATGTTTGCAACATAACTAATGGTCAGGGATTCAGGAAACTGAACTCCAAAACATACGGGAAAGCAAAGGTTGATAATTATTGGACTAGCAATTACTGGACTACCATCTCCAGTAAAGAAACCTAGGTGGTAATAGCACTAGCAGTAGTAGTAGTAACAACAACAACAATATTTATTCCTTATCCATTTCTCCCTGTAGATCACTTAGTTGACAAACTATAATTTGGTGACTATGATACTAAGTCACCAAACTATAATTTCTAGGATTCCGTATCACAGAGACATAGCTGTTAAACTGCTATCAAACTATTATAGTTGTGCAATGCAGATCCATTGTGTCACTCTTCCTGTTCAGTTAGCAAATGGTAGCTAAGATAAGAAAAAGAAGAGCAGCAGCATCTGGTGACATTGGCACTGGGAAGACTTACCCAACGATCCTTATAGAGCTGAAGCAAGCACTTGAACATTTTTGTAAGAAACATTTTGACACGCAGGCCCATCGTTCAGTAGAAGCAGTCTGAAATGTTACAGTGCTGAATTAAGAACTGTTTGTTACAAGCTGCCTGTAAAATCCAGGTTAAAATGTAAGAACAGTGCAAAAATACAAGTCTTTAAATCAGCTTGTCTTTTCAGGCCTAGTTTGGGCTTCTGAACCACTTTTTTGTATGCTATCACACAAGACTAGTAGTCATCACTGCTTCTTTCCTCTGGGAGGTGTCCACATCTCCTACCTTCATCCTGTCTTGATTGCTAACCCCGCTCCAGGTTTGGTTTGTCCTTCTTCCTTATCTGCCATCACCACTCAGAGACTGATAGAATGTGACAAAGTCACCCAGTTGGTTTCCATGCCCAAACTCTGGTCTCCCAGTGTCCAAGTCGAACACTCAAAAAACTACACAATACTGGATCTCATTATTTCCTCTATAGTGGTCAGTACTCTCCAACATTTCACAGATGAAAACACATGTGGCTAAGGAACACCACAGTGTGGTGAAGATGACAAACGTTATTAATTGAGAAGAACACACAAGCTAGGAGATGCTGCAGCAGTTTGCTTTGCCTGAGCCTGCTGGGAAGGGCAAGATTCCATCCCTCCTCTGCTCTACACTCTGCTGAATTAACCAAGTACAAACAACTTCTGCACTTTGAACTTGTTTTTCAGCAATGGAAGTAAGTTGAAAAGAAATAGGGAAGATGGCAGGAGGAGAGAGAGAAACTGGGACGTTTCAGAAGCATGTGAAAAAAATAGGATGATGAGGATTAATCGGGACTCTCCCTGCTGAATCAAGATTGTGGAAAGGCATGTCCTTGTTTTTAAGCGGTATGGCTTTTGAACCATTTCACAGCAATAATATGTATCATGTTGCTATAAAACAACAGTAAATTCTTTCATCCCATCCCATCCCATCCAGTCCTGTCCTTCCCCTTAGAACTTAGGGATTTGAACTGAATAAATACATTAATCTATCTATTCATAGGCAAGGGAATGAAATTAACAGATTAATTAGTGGGAAGTTGGCGATTCTTGCCATAATCAGTGCTCATTCTTTCTAGGACTGGAGTACCTTGCTCCTATAAGACCTCAGAAATCATAATAACAAATGAGGAAAACAGAGGAAAAAATGGGGAATTAGCCATAACCGCTATGTCACCGTATGCAGCATCAGAGACACCACCTCTAATTATGGTAAGCCACAGCTGGTGAAGCACACCACACATCATAACAAGTTGCATCTTTTCCAAATTATCAAATTTAGAGTGAGAGAGCTAGCATGATACAGTAGCTTAAGTGATAAACTAGGACACTGAGACACCAGGGTTCGAATCCCCGCTCAGTCATGGAAACCCACTTAGGTCACCTTGAGCAAGTCGCATCTTCTTGCCAATAAAACCTTGTGATAGGTTCTCTTTAGGGTCACTATAAACCAGAAATGCCTTGGAGGTACACAACAATGGTAAGAAAAAAAAGTAGTTGATGTCAGGACATAAAGACAGAGAAAGGACAGCAAAATGTGTCCTGTTTAGGTTACTAGAAAAAAATGTCATTATTCCATATACAAAGAACCTCCTAGAGCATGACCAAAAAAAGCCTCACATCATCTGGTTTCCCTTCTAGATATTGCAGACTATCTAAACTAGATGACTGCTCACAGATCATCAAAAGAGGAGGAGACAAATCATCAAAAAAGAGGACAAAGGAGGGCAGAGACTTGCATAACATTTATATGTATAAATATAAATTTAGAAATAATTACTATCATTTAAATAAAAATACAGTAAGTACAGTGGGAGAAGCACACCAAGTGAGCTGTTCAGCCTGTTGTTAGGTGCAAACCATTGAGAGCAACCTGAAAATTTATCCTGCTCTGCTGTCTTATTGCTTATTACCTTGGATGAGACAAGACTAGACAGTGCTTTAAACAGAAAACCTCATGTCCTCTGTAAAGCATGATGCATGACCACCCTAGCTTGAACTGAAGAGCTCTGATAGCAGAAAGGCACAACATCAGCTGCAAGCAATACTGGGTTTAATAAACACTAGGGGCCCTTTCACACTATACAGTTCCAGCGCTATGATTCCAGTTTAATTGTCATGGCTTTATCCTGTTTAATTCTGGGATTTGCAGTTTGGGGAGGCACAGAAGCTCTCTGGTTGAGCATTCTAAATGCTCTTCCCTAAACTGCAAATCCCAAGATTCCATAGGACGGAACCATGGCAGTGAAAGTAGAATCATAACACTTTAATTTTATTGTATGATAGAGCTTCAGAAAAGATGTGTATGAATCCATATGTGTGGTGCACAACTATGTAACTTATAACTGGTTTGGCAAAAAAGCAATAAATCCAAAGGTATGCCTTTTTGATTTGCACAAGTAGCAGAATTACTGCAAACTCTAAGGAACAGAGAGAGACAGCATGGTGTAGTGGTTTGAGCATTGGACTACAGTCCTGGAGACAAGGGTTCAATTCCATGCTTGGCCGTGGAAACCCACTGAGTGACCCTGGACACATCATACACTCACAGCCCGCAGAAAACCCCATGATAAGGTCACCTTAGGTTGGAAACGACTTTATTATAGTACTGTGCTAATGCTAGCAATGACCTACATAGCACTCTGTGGCTGAAAATCCCTCAAAGACTAAAACTGGCACAACACTATGAGAAACCTATTTACTTGTCCTAGCTAAAAGGCAAAACAAAAATGTTTTAAATAACATCATCATCATCATTATTATTAATTATTATTATTATTTCATAATGCTTTTTCCCACTTATGGTGACTTACAACAGTTAAACATGAGTAAAAGTCCACAGCATACAAGACTTAATTAAACTGTTAAAAAATTGAAACCATTTAAAAACATAAACTATTTTAAAAATACAGCAAGACCTCTTTCCCCCATTAAAAAGAAATCAATGGTCAAAGACCTCCCAGGGCAAGATTTTAATCTGCCTGTGGGAAGACAGCAAGTAAGGTATCAGTTTAACCTCTCCGGGAAGGAATGTCTCTGCCTGTTTCTTACTAAAAATTGTACCAGCGACACCAAAACAAAGCCACAAATAGGTTATATTAGTAGCATCACTATTATTTTCATTTTTTTTTCTTTTAGTTGTTTTACGGGATGTGCGGATGGGGAATATGTGTCCTCTTGGATGTTGTTGGACTGTAATTCCCATTGTCCCCCCACCATTTCCCACACTGGCTGGGGCTGATGGGAATTGCAGATCAACAGTAGGAGAGGGATCACATATGGTACTATGTCATAGGTTGTCCCCCCCAGTCTTTAAGCAGTGGGGCAGAGAGAGAAGACAATGAAGGGGAGAGGCAGGTAAAAATATGGCCAGCTAAAAATAAAAGAGAATCCCATGTGGTATGTTTCAGCAAAAGAAAGGTTCTAAAAACATTGAAGGTTACTACTATGGAAGAGAAGTGTTAATACTAGTGAGGATGAATAATTTTCATAGCTTTTATCCTGCTACAGAGAAAATGAATATTTGTGCAGTTCTTGCTTAGTATTCACACATCTCAAAGTACTTTGGGAAATTATTCTGCACAGAAACACACATGGGGCTTTTTTCCAGTGAGAACTGAGGGTGTTTGTGCAAAACATTGTTTCCAGGCAACCATGTATCAGTGGTTTTTGTGTGTGCACAAGATAGCTATTTTCTATGCAAAAAAGGAAAAAAAATCTTGCATAACAGGAATCTTGCACAACAAAAAATTTTCAGAAAAAAACACTAGTCTTGCACAACAAAATCATCTGCCAATTCTGGGGCATGGTATTTGTTTTGGGTTTTTTTGCACATGATTCTGATTTTGCATAAGATTTGTTATACAAGATTGTTGCTTTTTGCACAAGATTTTTGATATGTAAAATTTGACTGTAGAACAGTTTTGCTGGGCAAGATTGTTGTTTTTTTAATGTAGAAAATACCAGAAAATATGTAGGAAATACCAGTCTAGCACCAAGAAAAAAAGTGGCTGTCTGGAAACAGAGAGAGGTTTGTGTAAAATCCTGCAATCCCCCCCCCCAAAAAAAATCCTGTGTGTATTTCCTAAAACACTTTGGAATGTGTGGATACTAGGTGAAAACTGCTAAATTCTTGCCAGTGTATTATTCTTTCTGATTAGGTTTCCCAAGTGCCGGGAAACCCATTTTTTTTTCAGCTAGGGAATGAATAATGGTGAATCTTTTCAATGTGTACTATTTAATACAGCTGGATTTGCCACTGACTTGTTACTTCTCAGAAAGTACTAACAGAATAGATTCATTGTGTTTCTTTCAAGCACTATGAGGGAAAAAGAGGCACAGATCAGTCCTCTTTTAATTTTTCACCTGTGAACATTTCACCTGTAAACTGAATACTGCTGATAGAAGCATGAAGTCAACTTCAGCTGCTTCCATGCGGTGGGGACAGGAGGGGTGAGTTTAGCAAAAGTGTATTTTGTTCTTAAATTTCTCCCTAAAGCAGACAAGAGAGCGGGACCCAAATTCAGCCTACAAATTTTGCAGCTGAGGAAGGGGCTCCAGAAAAGGACTGTCTCTAATGGAGCTGAGAACACAGCAAGTGGAAAACTCAGGTCAGGGATCTTTCCATAGTAACTTGACATTAAGTATATCTCTTTGGAGGGAGGGAAAGAGAGACAGAGAGAAGAAAAAGCAAGAGTGTGAAATTTATCATGGTTCAGAATTAATCCTGGCAGCTTGAAATAGAAGAATCATCATCCGTGCTCATAGTGAGGTTGCTCCCCAATGGAAAATGATACAGCAGGATAAAAATTCCACTCACCTGCCAGCTTTGTTGAAGGCAAGTTGCTAATGTTTTTCCCAAGTTGTTAATTACTCAGATTTGTATTACAGAGAGAGAGAGAAAGAAATTGTCTCAGGGGGAGAGAATAGATGAGCGTTAAACCCCATACTCAATTCTGGGTGTAGGATGCTAGGGGCTCTCATCTTCCTCTTCTTCATTGATAGCATTGGGCGGCCTGCATTCCATAACATGCAAAGTATTAGGTCAAAAAGAGGATTTGGATAAGAATACTGAAATGATGGATGTTGGATTAATTTACATGACTGGTTTGGCACTCGGAATTGGGGGTGCCATATACACCCCAATCCCTTTGAGACATTATCTGGTGCAATCTTTATTGTTGAAATGTTGTGGCCAGAAAAGAGACGAAGACCAGGTTTTCAGGGAAAAATCAAAAAGCCTTTTTATTGTTAACAATTTACTTGTGCAAGGACGACAACTATTTTCAGGATTGTCGTGCAGATTAATTAAGGTAGCATCACTATATACCTTTGGTCTTCTATGTCAGCAATCAATCATTCATTTAGCCAGCCCATCACAGAAGAAAAAGATCTTTGGTTAACTTTCCATTACATCATTAACTTAGCACACACATGTACAGAAGAGAACAAAGAGTTAGTTAGAAAATGATACAAAATGATGCATATGGCGAAAATGAGGTAGCAGGGAGTACGCTTGACTCCCTTAGTTCCCAGACACCTGAGTGAGTGTTGCAAGGCCATTCTAAAATTGAAATAAGACAAAGACATCTGCTGTTTCACTCAGAGACTCAATTCAATTTGCTTATTTTCCTATTCAAGTAGCAATTCCTTAGATTTAACCTCTTCAGTAAGAGCTCTGTTCCTTGCTATTTGAAGAAATACAGGTAAAGCTTGCAACTATTACTTTTCTAGCTATCAGAAGGCCTAGCTAGCATGCTCAGTTGGTGGCTGAGGGATCCTGGGAATTCTCGTCCAAAAAGTAACATTTCCAAACTCTGGCTTAGGGGAACCTAGAACAAAGGAAGACCACTTGTTACTAACAGCTGAAGAATCCTAGTCAAGATAGAGATACAGAATTAGCCTGCTTGGGAATTTCTGTGTCTCTTGCTTGCCAGGGACAAAAAAAAAGGCAGAGCTCTTTTTCTGACCATAATTCCCTCACTTATTCCCCAATCTCATTGTGCCTGACATCAGGAAATTACAAAGAATGGAAGCATCAGTTTATCAGCCCCAGCTGGAAGAGCAGCCTCTTGCCAGGGAACTGAGAAAGCAGAAGGGAACTGTAATAATTCCATGCTAGGGAAGCAACATGGGCAGTTTTGTTTTGTTTTTAAAAAGGAGACAATTTTCTTATCAAGTGGGAATCAGATAAACTGCATGGGCTGGTTCAAGGAGAAAACTTGGCAACTTCCTTAATCGTTGAGATCATTTTCATTGGCTGACATTAAAAAAGTGTAGGGGTTCAGCATGGTACTTTGGAGGGGAGTGTATATATGCATGTTCATGCACACACTCATCAGAGATCAGCAGAATATAGCACAATACCCTGTTTATTATGGCCAGCATGATAGAAATCTTATGCACAGTTACCTAGGAGTAAGCTCCATTGGTCTCAGCAATACTGTGTTTTGGCTAAATAGGTTCAGCATCTAAAATGTACCAAACTGTCACAAAGATCTTAAAAACATAAGAACCAAGGTGGAATACACCAGAAAACACCTAGGCCAACAATATGTTCACAGTGGTCATAGAATCACAGAAACATGGAGTGGGAAGAGACCACAACAGTCATCAAGTCCAATCCCCCTGCCTTGCAGGAACAAGGTGAGTGACTCCACCACATTCTGAGGCAGCATATTCCACTGTCAAATGGCTCTGACTTTCAGGATGTTTAGGTGAAATCTCTTTTCCTGTAGTTTGAATCCATAGCTCCTTGTCCTAGTTTCTCAAGCAGCAGAAAACAAGCTTGCTGCATCTTCAACATGACTTCCCTTCAAATGTTTAAACATGGCTATCATATCTCCTCTTAACCTTCTTTTTGTTAGGCTAAACATACCTTTGCTCATTGGAAGCAGGACATGAGTTCCCTTGTACTCTCCATCTTGCACTCTCCAGCAACTGGCCCACAAAGACATAATGCCTCCAATATTTGAAGTAACATAAAGCCATCCTGGCTAGTAGCCATTTAGTATCATATTCTCCATGAATCTATCCAGTCACCTATTAAAACCACTAAAGTTAGCGACCATGATTACATCTTGTGGCAATGAGTTTCATGATTATATTATGCACCAAATGAAAAAACTACTCCCTTTCATCTGTCCTGCCTCTCCTTCAATTTTGCTTCAGTGGATGCCTCTGGGTTCTAGTATTATAAAAGAGCATAGAAACTCAGCATGATTGCACATGGATACTTGTGTGCCTGGTGTGTTTCTCTTCATACCTACTTTCTTCACATCATGCATGGTTTCAAAAAGGCTGTTGTTTCAGTCACTTGATCATTTTGGTTGCCCTTTTCTTCAACTAGCTGAAATTGAACCTTTAACTTTTAATCTACTATATAAAAGTCGAAGTTTGTCTGTTTGTTCATATCAGGCAGGTGAAGACTTCATATGATTGGCTGTGTCAGGTGAGAAGACCTCATATGATTGGCCAGGGTTCTGTGGAAATCTGGGGTTGGCAGTTCAGGGCGGGGCCTGCAGAATTTTCAGCCAGAGAGCTCAGGCTGGTTGCTATGGAGATGAGGCCTACCAGCAAGAAAGAGGGCAGTGTATTCCCTGGGAAACCAAACTCTGTATGTTAATAACTCTGAATACAGATTGTATTGGGGAATATGGAGAAAAGCTGCAGATACTGGATAAGGCAGTTTGGGGAATTAGAGATATAGGGTCTCAAATCTGTGTATTTCAACTGCATCTAATTGCTACGGTAAGGTAATTCCTAAGGTATTTCTAACAAGTGTTACCTATGCAACACTGGGTAGATAGGCTAGTTAGAAATGAAAACAAATCATTTTTACTTTTTGCTAAAATGCTGAAATGTTAGAAAGATGCCTTTCAAGGAAAAATGTAAAAGTTTCTACCTCTACTTGATTATTTTCCTCTATCTTTCTCACAAACAACAGTGAAACTTGAAAGCTGTGTTACCACTTCATTCACTTGACAGGGTGGCAGATGAACTTATTCCTCCTTTGAGTAAAGCCATGGAGTTGTGCTTCCTATATGCCTCCTTCACTAAACCACTTCTGCCAATTATATTAATCAGAATTCCCTTTCATTAAGGTATTGCTGCAAACACATTGTCGCAATGGAGGTTTGACAGATCCATATGCTGCAAGGATTTTATTGGTTCCATAGAAGGGAGAACCCCTCTGAGTGTTGCTTCTCCCACCACTAACTGGCAGGATTTCCCCTTCTATACATATTCTGGACCTAGAATAGGGGTATAAAATCTGGGCCACATGAAGTTGCAGCTGCATGAAAAGAAAGGAATTCTCATATTAGAGCAGTGGTTCCCAAATCCTCCAGCTGTTTGGGGCTTCAGCTCCCAGAATTCCTGGCTGAAGCTTCTGGGAGGTGAAGTCCAGAACCGCTGGAAGACCTAAGTTTGGGGACTACTGTATTAGCAGAAACTTAGAGCAGACGTCTTCAATCATGGGATGTCAGGTGTCACTAGGCTACAGCTCCCACCATTTCAAGATCCATCACTAGTGTTTGGGGTAATGAGCGTTAGAGTTTACGAACATCAAAGTCATTTCCATTTGAGAAAACAAATCTTTGGATAAAACCTGAGAATAAACCTAGTGCTTAGCAATAATAGAGAAGTTTACTCGCATGACACTGAAAGCCTCTAAAAGTCTAAAAGACATAGGCTCTAAGTCAAAACTGGAAAATCTTTTTCTCTCAAGATTTTCCAGTCTACTGTTGCCTTCAGTCTCATCCAACATGTAAGATGGTAAGGAAGTGTAGGATTTTCCACTCAAAATTTGTAGTCATTACTGAAATGCAATAACTTTATGCATGCAACAACCATGATATTCTTCCCTCCTTTCTCTCTCACACACATGTGGGATGGTGGTTGTTAAGTAGGCTTTCTATTTAGGAAACATTGGGACTTCATGAGACCGTTTAAGTTTTCAAAGGCTGTTTCTCCCCTCTAACTCTTACTATGTTTGCATGCCATTAAAATTTAAATAGCATGTTTATCTAGCATGCTCATTCACAGAGTATTAAATTCACCCTCTACATGCATTCACTCTCAAATCTAGACATGGGTGTCACCTTCTTTCAAGTAAGGAAACATATAAAAAAGGGTAGATAGAGGCCTGGCAGTCTTAGAATAAGACAGTTTTTAAAAAAACACTACTGAAGACATTTCAATCTGGCAGTTCTGTGTTTCACTCTTCTGTTGTCCTGTTCCATGGAAAATGAATCAGCCAGTTTAAATTGCAGAGGACTCCAGATGCGTAACAGTTCATGCAGCAGTATCACTTCCTTACCATAAGTATTGTCTAGGAAGTACTATACACATATATTTTGCTTGCAGTTACAATGCCTCTTGGTTTTGCATTCTGCATACAGTCATTCTTGTGCATAAGAATGAAGCTTTAACATTAGAAAATTAGCCAAGAATTAGCCATGAAAAGAATACAGGCAATTTGGGGTTTTTAAGAGTTATGATATAGGAAAGTAGTGCATGAGAGCAAATATTCTAAGAATAAATTCTCATTGGTTTGTCTTGGAGGGGTCCTCCTTCCTAGGATTTTTATTTTCTACCTGCAAGTCTTAAGATTCCCTAGGCATGCTGACATCTCCCACTTGTACAAGGTTGGTGTTGATTTGATTCGACAAGCAGGAGTACATGTAGTGTAGACAAAAGAAATAAAGGAACAGATATCTCTTAGCATACATAAAATACTCATGCAACATGTGTGGCCAAGCAAAATCAAAGTACAGTCAGCCTTCCACATTTACGAGTTTCACTTCTGCGGATTTGATTATTCACTGTCGATCTGATACCTCCCTATGCCATTTTTAATAGGGACTGCAGACCTTGTGAAACTGAGAAACTGCGAACGAGGCTTGTGAAGTCCCTATTAAAAATAGTGTGGGGCAGCAGTGGTGTTACCCTGTAAATTGGGGGTCCCGGGAGGGGCGCCCAAATAACCAAACAACAACAAACAAGATGGGGAAATTAGCTGGAGCACTCTCTTGGCTAACGAGAGGCAGGGCAATGCAGCAGGATCTTTTATCCTATGTATACCGGTTCAGGTCAGTGAGGAGTCAAGCAGTTTCAAAATACTAACAGTTTTTATTAAACAAAATAATAAAAACACAAACACACTCCTAACTAGAAAAGGAAAGAAAGGGAATTTGGGGAATGGGCAATACGCCACCTGTCTGAAGTCCTGGAGACACCAATTGAAGAGGAGGAAACCCGGCGTCGGGGCCGAGGGGAATCTGCTGGACCAAGCGGCAGCGAAGCAAGGAAGAAGATCCGATGGGAGCTTCAAGTGATTTCAGCAAGTGATTTTCAGCAAAGTCCGACGAGAGTTCCAAAGAGCTCTCAGAACGGGGGATTTTTATAGGGAAAAGAACAACTGCAGGCTAGTCTGGTCTCTGGTGAGAACAATAAGTTTTGGGCTGGAGACAAAGCCTCTGAAAGGTCGGGATTTGCATGATTGAATTATATGCCAATTTGACAATAGTATGGCCGGTATGTAAATGCAGCTAGCTCGGCTGTTAAGTGCCTAGCTCGCCTGGGTGTTCTCTCAGGCAGAGAGTCCTTTTGTTTTACCGTAATTAAGGTGTTTGTTTCGGGAGGTCTCCCCCTGAAGCGGATCTGGCAATACCTGATGTTTGATAGGAGCAACAAGTATCATCCATGCCTAGCTTTGCACTTGCTTGGCGGGGCCTCACAAACACTTGGCTCGTGGCAGAAGGCTGAGTCATGATATCAAAATGATATCTTTGGTTCACCAAAGATCATGGTGGTAACAGTAGAGGTGGCAGTAAACCCTACCACCCAGCCACTTCTGCTTTGTGAAGGAACCCTTATACCTCAAAGGAATCCGTTGTGGGTTGAATATGATGATCACACTTTTTGTATGTATGTGTGTGTGTGTTAAATATTGTTTGGAAGGGCCTAAAGTTATTCACATTTTTTTCACTTTCACAGGGGCCCTGTGCCTCTAACTCTAGTGAATGTTAGTAACAAAGAACACACAAATGAGGAGAGGCTGCAGCAGCTTACTTTTGCCTGAGCTTACTGGGAAGGACAAGATGCTGCCCCCATCCTCTCCACTCTCCCCTGCCGAGTTAATTGAGATGAAATGTATAGTACATTTGCACTTAGAACTCAGTCTGTAGCCACTGAGGTACCATGTCTGCCAGCGTTATCAGACACACCAGCTTATAAGATACATCCCATTTTCAAACCTTATTGTTTAGGGGGAAAAATTAGTGCCTGACCAAGGCAAAATGCATAGGAAGGGGTGAAGTGAAAGAGGGAGTTGCATGAGGTTTCCCTCACCCCACCTTCTGTTTTGCCTGGGTGGAAAGAACTCCCTGCCAGGGCAAAATGCATAGGAAAAGTGCGGGGGGGGAGCACTTGCACAATGATTCCCTCTTTTTCCTTTATTTTCTCAGCCTCAGAGGCAAGCCATGGCAAACCGCCCCCTAAACAAATCTTTCCGAGAAAACTCCACCATAAACTGGAATTGAGTTGCAGTCTCCCAAGGACAGCAACCGGGAAAGGGGAGTGAAGACAGGAGCTGCTGAGCCCTATGTAGAGAATAGGGGAAGAGGCAGTGCAAAGAGGGAGTTCAAAGGGTCTGGAGGCTGCTCCTTTTCTTTCTAGGCCCCCCTTTTCTTGCCTCATTTTCTTCCTCCACCTCCTAGCAAGGTGGTGGAGGTTGGGGCAGAAAACAGGTGCAACAGCCCTCATCCTATAAGATGGAAAAAGAACAAGCAGCTCCCCTGGAAGAAACCGAACCTATCCTTTTTCTTCAGGCTGGAGAGGGAATAAAGCGAGCCTCCATCCCACTGTGCCACAGCATAGGGAATTCCTTAACACCCCTCCCCCTGTCCCACAGGTGGTTGGTTCCAGAGCAAAGACCCTGCCAACTGGTGAATGGGAAGAAAGAGGGAGAGGCTGCCATAAAATGGGATCTTTCTTTCTTAAAGGGGCTACCAATATTTTTTCACTTTCAAGCCCCACTCTAAGTCAATTCTTTGGGGTAGTTTTTAAAGTAGCTGTGCTAGTCTGTTACACTATAAAAAGGAGGGGAAGAGGAATAGAAAAAATCTAGCAGTACCTTTAAGACTGATTTTAGTACTGTATGAGCTTTTATGGATATTAATCCACTTCCTCAGATGAAATGAAAGGGTGCTATATAGTTAAAGAATTAGTTTATTAAGTGCATTTAGAAAGTTTTGGGGGTGGGGTAGAATGCAACAGGATCCATAAAGATGCAAATCCTGACCCTTCTCCTCAGTGTTCACTGTGAGCACTCCTTCGCCCTCCCCTTTCCTATGAATTTAGGCCCGACAGGAGTTGCCCATATTTACCAGTGTATAAGATGCACCCTATTTTCAGAAGGCATTTTTAGGGGGAAAAGTGTGTCTTACATGCTGGCAAATACAGTAAACTGAAGAGGAGGAGGAGGAGGAGGAGAGAAACTGAGACATTTTAGAAGAAGCTGAAAAAAGTGGGATGACAGGGTTAACTGGGATGGTCCCTGTCAAATCAAAACAGTTGGATGGTATGCCTCATAAGGTAGATTAATACTATCCTTGTACTATAGATGAGCAGAGTTAACAAAGTACTGTATTTGTCAACTTATAAGATGCACTAAGGTCTGAAAATGGGGTGCATCTTATAAGCCAGTGAAGTACTTGACAAAGGCCATCTAGGGTTTATGCCACCATATGTAACAACAGGTTTCTAGGCAAAGTGTTTTTATTCTGATGAACATTAATTGAAAACCAATCATTGAGCCTAAGGCTTTATATTTTTCTACACTTAAACAAGCAGTTTTCAAAGTGAATCCCACAAAATACTAATTTACAATAACCATATCTCCTGCCTACAAAGACAGTTTTCCAGTTGAGGGACTGTAGAAGATAGGCTGTTTGGTTCAATCTGGTTTAAAGATAAACACAGAACGAGAGAACTGGAGTTACCTATTTGGACCTGCTCCGTTAATGAACCCACAGGCAAACAAACCATAGTCAGAGTCTTTCTTCTTTTGTCTACATTTTGATCTATATACATATAAATAAGCATATGCAAATCAGATGCACAATACTAGTGTTTACCATTCATTATAGTGCAGTATAGAACAGAAATGGCAGAAGACAGATAAAATCAGCAAACATTTTTGACTTCTCATTGCATTAACAATAGCAGCAACTGACCCCACCCCTCTTGCCACCACCACCCTGAAAAACATGTTAATGAAAAAGAATGCTTGAAAGGAAAACAAGCATAGAATTTTCTGTAAAATGACTGAAAAAGTCTAGTGATCAGAAGCACCTTTCAGCTGAACTTTATATGTATGTCCACATGGTAGTACATCTCAGTGATAACACATGGGTAACACTATCATGACAGTATTGAACAACTGAAAATCACAAATCCCTACATTCTCTCCAACATTTCACAGGTGAAAATTGGGACACACATGGCCAAATAATTTCAGAGTATGGGAATAATGGCAAAAAATACTAATGAGGATGAAAACAAAGCCGGGAGATATTTTACAGCAGTTTGCTTTTGCCTGAGCCTTTTGGAAAGGGCAAGATCCCATTCTCAACTTTCTTCACCTCCCTACATAGTAAACTGTGAATGCAAACTACTTTTGCACTCTGAACTCAACTGTAGCAACAGAAGCAAGCTGAGGATGAAGGGGGGAAAGTGGGAGGAAGAGACAGAAACTAGGACATTTTAAAAACAGCTAAAAAACTGGGGTGGCAGATGATTAAGACTGTCTCTGTCAAACTGGGACTGTTGGAAAATATGCCTCTATTTAATCTAGAAAATGCAGAATATTTGGATAAGGCCAAGTGGGCTTAAGATACAACTTGTAAGAAGCAGCCAAGCAACAAGCAACACAACTCAAAATTAGAAGTAAGCCAGGCTAGAAATATATGTGATCTCATCTCTATAATAAATTCATGGACATTAGGAGGGGAAAAAAGAAAAGAAACTAAAAACAGTCCAAATTGTGTTTATGCTGGGTTGTTTGCTCAGGCTCTTGCATATTTCCAGGCACTGATAGGTTGTTTACTAACAGAAGTTGAGAAAGTAATATCATGGATATGGGTTTACTTAGATAAGACAAATATGTAATCAGCTATGAAAAAGTTTTAATTGAATCCTGACCTCTTATTCCAAACAATAACAAGAATGTCTTCTTTAATAATTGAATAATTCTATTCTGCATCATTTGCTTTGGGGCCCTCCCAACACTGCAAGATGTATACTGATAGTGCTGCCAGCTGATGCTACAGAATTTCACAGTGTACATTTAGCTTGTCTTGACAAGAGATGTGGTGTGTCTTGCCTGTAAGACCAGTGGCAGCCCAAAGGAACAGAAGGCTTGTACCATGTACTAAACAAATCTAAAGGCTGAGTCACTAGTGCCATATTGTGGGAGCTGAGTATAGAATCTTAGAAATCATAAGCTGGAAGAGACCACAAGGGCCATCCAGTCCAACCCCCTGCCATGCAGGAACACACATCAAAGCATGCCCAACAGATGGCCATCCAGCCTCTGCTATTACCCTGTAGATTGGGGGTCCCAGAAGGGGCGCCCAAATGACCAAACAAACCAAGCAAAGATGGGGAAATTAGCTGAAGCACTTTCTTAAGCTAGCGAGAGGCAGGGTAACTTAGCGGGAATCTTTTACCCTATGTATACAGGTTCAGGTCAGTGAGCAGTCAGACAGTTAAAAAAATGGCAATAATATTTATTAACAAGCAGACAAATTACTTAAGAAACCACAACCACACAGCTAACTAGAAATAGGAAATGAAAGTTTTGGGGGGAAATGGGTGATATGACACCTTTCTTGTAGTCCTGAAGAAGTCCAATTGAAGAGAAGAAACTCGGCATGGCGGCCGAGGGGAATTCGCGGAACAGAGCGGCAGCAAGGCTGGATGGAAGTCTGGAGTGATCCGAGGGACTCTCGGAACTGGGGGTTTTTATTAGGGAAAGAATGACCATGGGCTAGTCTTGTCTGGGGTGAAAACAATGAGGTTTGGGCTTGAGACAATGTCTCCGAAAGGTCAGAATTTACATGATTGAGTTAAGGTCTGAATTGACAATAGTGTAGCCGGTATGCAGATGCAGCTAGCTTGGCAGTTGAGCTCTCAGCTCACCAGGGTGCCTGCTCGGGGCAGAGGTCTCTTTGTTTTGACGCACATCTGTAATGAAGGTGTTTGCCTCGGGAGGTCTCCTAAAGCAGATCTGGCAGTTTCTAGCTTGCCTTGGCGTAAACAAGTATGAGTCAGCTTTAATAGCCATGCCTAGTTCGGTGCTTGTTCGGAGGCCTCACAAACACATGACTGAGGGTGGCAGAACAGGGCCGAATTGTGATATCTAAAGTTTACCAAAGGCCAGGCCAGTTCACGGTGATAACACTGCTTAAAAACCTCCAAAGAAGGAGACTCCACCACACTCCAAGGCAGCATATTCCACTGCTGGACAGGTCTGACCGTCAGGAAGTTCTTCCTGAGGTTCAGGTGCAATCTCCTTTCCTGCAGCTTGAATCCATTACTCCTTGTCCTAGTCTCTGGAGCAGTAGAAAACAAGCCCGTTCCCTCCTCGATACAACATTCCTTCAGATATTTAAATGTGGCTATCATGTCCCCTCTTAACCTTTTCTTCTGCAGACTAAACATACCCAGCTCCCTAAGCCGTTCCTTATGGCTTCCAGACCCTTCACCATTTTGGTCACCCTCCTCTGGACATGTTCCAGCTTGTTGATATCCTTCTTGAATTGAGGTGCCCAGAACTGGACACAGTATTCCAGATGACGTCTAACCAAAGCAGAATAGAGTGGTACCATTACCTCCCTTGATCTAGACACCATACTCCTGTTGATGCAACCAAGAATTGTGTTGGCTTTCTTGGCTGCCACATCACACTGCTGACTGATGTTCAGCTTGTGATCTACCAAGACTCCTAGATCTCTTTCACATGTACTGCTATCCAGCCATGCGTCCCCCCATCCTATATTTGTGCATTCCATTTTTTCTGCCTAAGTGTAAGACCTTACATTTCTCTCTGTTGAAATTCATTTTGTTAGCTTTGGCCCAGCTCTCCAATCTGTCAAGGTCATTTTGAAATTTGATCCTGTCCTCTGGCGTATTAGCAACCCCTCCCAATTTGGTGTCATCTGCAGATTTGATCATCATGCCCTCTACTACTTCATCCAAGTCATTGATGAAGATGTTGAATAGCACTGGGCCCAGTACAGAACCCTGCAGCACCCCACTAGTCACTTTTCTCCAGGATGAAAAATAGTCATTGATGAGCACCCTTTGGGTTTGATCAGTCAGCCAATTACAAATCCACCTAACAGTAGCCCTGCCCAGCCCACACTTTACTAGCTTCTTTACAAGAATGTCATGGGGAACTTTGTCAAAAAGTCCTTACTGAATTCAAGATGTGCTATGTCTACAGTATTCTCTTCATCTGTCAAGCTTGTAACCCTGTTGTAAAAAGGGATAAGATTAGTCTGGCATGATTTATTTCTGAGAAATCCATGTTGACTTTTAGTTATTACAGCATTGCTTTCTAGGCAGAAGTCCTTGGAAGCAGAGTTTTCTAAGCAAGAGTATTACCAGACTCATAATGTCCTACAAAGTCAAGCTTGCAGCAAGATTGCAATAGAATACCCTCCAATATTTCATAGATGAAAACAGGGACATATGTGGCCAAGCAACGTCAGTGTGGTCAAGGTGGCAAAAGTTGTTAATGAGGAAAAACACCCAACCTGGAAGAGGTTGAAACAGTTTACTTTTGTCTGAGCCTATAGAGAAGGATTCCTCATCCCTTGCCCCGCTAAGTTAATTGAATGCCAACTACTTGCGTTCTGTGAGCTCAGTTTTCAGCTGAGGACAAAGGAGGAAAGTGGGAGGAGGAGAAAGACCGCAGGCATCTTAGAAGTTACTGAAAAAGTAAGACAACAGATTAATCAGGACTGTCCCTGACAAATCAGGAGTGTTGGAGAGTATGCAGTAGTCATAGATTCCTATTATTCACATTGAGGAAAACAATCTTTCTTTCTTTCTTTCTTTCTTTCTCCGCCCCTCCTCGCAATATATACAGTGCACCCACCATATATGCAGGAGTTCAGTTCCAGGAACCCCCATGTAAAAGAAAAACTATGAGTACCACATCCCATTGTAGTCAATGGACACAATGTGCATGTCCTTGCACAGCCATGCTGCCATTGCATCCAGTGACTATATTGGTAGTGACACTTCACACAGTCTTACATTCACGTGTGCAAAGGTCACGCCAGAAGAGGGCACACTATATATCCTCCCTTTCCATTAGTTTAGGCCTCTGGGGCACCTTTTTATTTATTTTATTTGCATGTGTTTACCACCCAATAACAGACTTTCATGGGAAATTAATAACAAAATGTTTGAGTCCTTTGCAAAAGCCAAAACAAAAACAAACAAACAAACAGAATAAAATCTCTGTCTTTCTCTTCCTCCCCCAACAAAGAGTTTGGGGGGGGGACTGAAGAGCACAGTTTCCATGTAGAATTCAGAATGTTACTAATAAAACTGAAGTAGGTTTAATAACATAATGGAAAACTTTAGGGCTTTAAAGTTTCCCAAAGCATTAGATATTTGGGTTCTTCTTCATGGTCTCTGTGCCTCACACACTAGGAGCTTTCACACGTGCGCGGTAGCATTCGGAAGATTCTAGAGCTTAGTAGCTTGGCAGGAACCCCTCCCACATGCCTGTACTGGGCATGCTCAGCCCGCCAAGCAACGGTCACTCCTCAGTTCTTTCTTGTCCGCCTTAGCGAACGGAAGGTTCTTCTTAGTGGCTTGCTTTTCTTGACATTTCTTCTGCTTGATTAACGGATTTTCGGACTTTGATTACGGACTTTGGATAACGGACTTGGATAACAGACTTGATTTCTGGTACTTTGGTCCCCTTTACCCCCTCTTCTTTCTTCGGCTTCTTCGACTTCTTCTTTTCTTCCGTCTCCGACTCGCTCCTCCCAGTCATACAAAGCGGACTCCGACTCGGATGACTCTACACCGACATCCCTCTGGGCTTCGGAGACCCGGGACCTGAGTCGGCACCAGAGAACGTGAAGCAATTCTCCGCTATCCTCCTGCGTATGGCTACAGCGCTTGGCCTAAAGATGGCAGACCCAGCTCCAATGGTCAACGACCCGGTCTTCCACTGTGTGGACACACGACCACCATCCACTGCACCGTTGCCTTTCTTGCCGGCACTCATCGAGGCCTTGAAACACCCATGGGCCAAGCCAGCTTCTGCTCAGCCAATTCCACACCAGCTGGAGCACTTGTACCATACGCAGAAGGAAGATGCAGAGTTTCTCTTCAGCCACCCAGTACCAAACTCGATTGCTGTCAAGTTGGCCCAGACTAAAGGAGGCAACAGGGCACATACTACCCCGCCTGACCGTGAGGGCCACAGACTGGACACCTTCGGCAGGAGGTTCTACATCGCTTCCTCCCTGATTGCCAGGGTGTCCAATACGCAGGCTTGTCTGGCAGCCTACCTCAGGAATCTGCTCGACAGGTTCTCCCCTATTCTTACCAACCTCCCAGAGGAGAACCGTGCAGGTGCCACCCAGTTCTTTAACAAGGCAGTGGCACTTGCTAACCAGCAGATTATCTCATTGAGGCACACCATGGAGGTTGCCTCAAGAGTTATGGTCGGCTCTGTCGCCCTTCAACGGTACGCGTGGCTGAGATCATCGGGGTTGCAAGAGGACAGCTGAAGGAGGATCGAGGACCTCTCCTTCAACGGCCAGGGACTGTTCCATGCCACGACTGACGAGGCCATGGATTATCTCGTGAAGGCATACCAACCATCCCAGCATCGCCGGTCCTTCGGTTCCTGACCGTTGTGGCGCAGATCCTCATCCTCCACCTTCCAACAGTGGTCTCCTCAATCCACGCAATCCTGACCATCCACCGCCTCCTCGGCATGAAGGCCTTTCCGAAGACACCCATCTTCTTCCAAAAAGTCATAGTCCAGGACGAAGTCGCGGTTTTGACCGCTTTCGCAGGTTGCCACCACAACCAACCTTCGGCCTGCCAGCAGCCTTTGAAGATCAACCGGGGCTGGCCAGATATCTTGCCGAGTGGCGTCACGTCATCATGGACTCTTGGGTTCTCTCCATCGTCCGTCTTGGCTACGCCATAGAATTTCAAGATGTTCCACTGTGAGGCGTCTATTACTCCACCCCGGCCAGGCCAGCCCTGCTGAAAGAGGTCCAGTCCCTCCTACAAAAGGGAGTGATCGAAGAGCTTCCGTCCTCGGCCACTGGCTTCTTCTCCCGGTACTTCATGGTACCGAAGCCGGATGGAACCCTGCGAACCATTCTGGACCGCAGGGGTGAACGAATACATCCGCCCCAAGAGGTTCAAGATGGTCATGCTGTCATCGATCCTTCCTTTCCTTCGACAAGGGGACTGGTTCGCATCCATTGATCTTCGAGATGCTTATTTTCACATCGCCATTCACCCACAGCACAGACGATATCTGCGGTTTGCAGTCAACAGTTCCTGTTGCCAGTACAGGGTACTACCGTTCGGACTCACGACCGCGGCACGCGTCTTTACCAAATGCATGGCCCCCGTGGTATCATTCCTGCGGATGAAGGGCGTCTCCATCTACCCTTATCTGGACGATTGGCTGTTGGCGGCGTCCTGCAGACGCAAACTCTTCACAGACATTCACAGGACACTTACCCTCGTGACCCGCCTCGGTCTCCGGGTCAACCCGAAGAAGTCTCATCTCGAGCCCGCGAGAATTCTCGACTTCATCGGGGCAACCCTGGACTCGGTATCGGCCAAGGCCTACTTACCGATGGACCGTGCACGGACACTTCGTCGGGCTACGTCTACTGTCCTCAGCACCCTGACAGTAACAGCGAGGAGAATCCAGCAGCTCCTCGGGTACATGGCCTCAACTACCGCCATGACCTACCTGTCCAAGCCCCGTGCACGCCCTCTTCAGCACTGGTTTTCGACCCACTCCTAGATGACCAGAGATGTCTCCTGCGACTACTCCCACAGGTGCGCCGCTCCCTGCAATGGTGGCAATCTTACAACAATCTACTCTCAGGCATGCCCTTTCGGGAGCCGAATCCACACATCATGGTGACCACAGATGCCTCCCTCTTCGGATGGGGAGCTCACTGCGGCCATCTCAGAGTCCGGGGCTGGTGGATCGACGACGAGACTGTCCTCCACATC
>CAOKZL010003014.1:0-135100 GCA_948472985.1 Iguana delicatissima
GCTCCTCCTGGGTGGAGGGTGACGTCCTGTCCGACCTCAACAAACTTTGGTTCTTGCAAGATCTCAATGGTCACGTTCACCGCAGCATGAGTCAGGGTGAAACAAGAAGAACTCCAGAGGTGGGCTTAGAGAAGGTCAGGGAGGAAAGAGAAAGGTCCTCAGTTCCATTCCAGTGAGACCCCAACAGCACCAAGAGAGACCCCAAAGAACCACTCCAATTTTTTTGGACTACAGTAATCTCCCCGCGCCATCTGCAGCCTTGCTTTTTGCGTTTTCAGTTACCCAAGGTCCAAAAATACCTGCATCCAATGTTAACATGTTCTTAACTTGTGTATATTCTTTTTAAAGATTTCATATTTATTAATTTTAATACAAACAAACTAACTCCCAATTACAGGAAAAGAGAAAGAAAAGAAAAAAAGGAACAAGCTATACCTAAGCAATAATCATGTATAAGTGAAACTAGAATTAAACCGAACTAGACTGAAATGAACTAAAATGTAGGCCATTTCCGCACTGGACTATCGTAGTGCTATTATTCCACTTTCAACATCCAATGGAATCCTGGGGTTTGCAGTTTAGGGAGGGGCCTCAAAGGCCTGCGATTCCTCTTCTCCTGGAAAATCCGTTAACAATTTCCAGTCTTTCAAAAAGACAAAAAAATCTTCAGTTGGCTGGCCCCTCCTGAAACTGCAAAACCCAGGGTTCCATAGGATGTTGAAAGTGGAATCAGAGCGCTATAACATTCGAGTGCAGAAAGGGCCATGTTCTTGGCTTGTGTTCCTAAATCAAAGTTTGTTCAATTGTGTTTTAACTGTTGTATTAAGAGTCCTTTAAAAAAAAAAGTATTGTGTTTGGATGCCACTTTTGAGTTCTGGGAGAAAGGCAAAATAATATTGCATGTCTGCATGGCAGAATGGGATTGCACTCAATGTGGTCTCTTCAATTCTGTGATTTTATAATAAATAAATAATCCATTAATCTCATAAATAATTCCCACCCTGCAACCAATTTAGTCTCACCTACTAGAAGCAGCATGGGCCACACCCTTGAGGAATGTCCACCTGATGTCCCCCCTGTCCCTGGAGCTGGGATGGCTTTGGACATCCTGGGATCTTGTCTCGACCCACAGCCGGACGTCTGCCTGGGTTCCTCCTGCGCTCCCAGCCCCCAGGGCCCCCAGGACCCCCAGTCCCCCAGCTGAGCCCACCAGCTCCTCCTCTCCCCCCTCCGGCTCTCCTCTCCCAGGGCCCCGGTGGTCTCCCACCCTCCCAGCCCATTGTGAACTCAAAGCGCTGCAAGAGGTCATAAAGCAAAGCCCTCGGCTACCCTGGGGGAGAGTTTGTGCACGAGCCTGGGGATAGGGGTGGAAGAGGTGGCTGGGGAACATTTATTTCTTTATCTTTTTGTTCCACATTTCCCTTACTCTTTTCCTCCAATGAGCTCAAGGTATGGCCATCAACTTTTCCCAGATGAAAACCAGAAAATGGGCGACCAAACAACAGCAGAGAGTGGTCAAGGAGGCAAAAGGTATTCATGAAGGAGAACACTTTAAGTGTCATCGTTGCATCCTATTGAATTCTGGGATCTGTAGTTTGGGGGCACTGGAGCTTACTGGCTGAAAATTGTACAGGACCCACCCTAAACGTCAAAGCCCAGGATTCCAAAGGAGGTCGTTAAAGTGGAATTGTAACATTATAATTCTGTGATATGAATAGGTTCCTAGATTTGGGTAGAGGAAGTCCTAATGCCGGCTGCCAATTCGGCTTGCACCCCAACTGGGAAAGGGACAATATTCTCAGAAGAAAAGAAAAAAGCAACTTAACACGTTATTTCAGGAAGGCGGAAAATACCTCAAGAAGGAAGGAAGTGAAAAAGCCTGACTTCATAGATCTTAGAAAGTTTTTTTAAAAAAAAATTAACATAGACAGACTGATTCACAGCACTTGTATCAAATAATTAGTGGAAGGGGAAATAGGCTAATACATAGTTCAGCTCTGTATTATTTGGTTATCTCCTCTCCCAGTAATTATTTGATACAAGAGTTGAAGTTCTTTTCCCAAAAATGTAGTAAGAGGTTTTGCTTTTCTCTTCTGTCTTTCCCTTCTGATTATAATTTCTCGCTTGCAAAGAGTTTGCGCACAGCAGGGATAGGAAAACTGTGAGCCACAATCGTTAGAAATGATTTTGTGCATAGAGACCAAAATGGGTTGTGTAGACATTTATTTTGTGAACTCACATAGGACCAGGTGTGTGTTTGTGTGTGTCATCAGGGTTCTAGGAGAATATGATGTTAGTGATAAAGAAGTTAGAAGAAATGCTTTATTTCATCATGGCTTCCAATGAAGATGGAGCTTCTTTCCTCAAGGAGGGACGTGGAAAGTCCATGGGGTGGCTTGATGCTGTTCCAGGCTTGGACAATCGAATATTGTTGGTTAGGATGGCATGTTTATTTTTTCTCACCTGGAAGAGAGCCAGGCCAGAATCAGCAAATGGAAACCAGAGCTGGGAACATTCAATACCCTCCAACATTTCACAGGTGAAAAATGGAGATACGTTTGGCCAAGCAACTTCAGAATGTAGTCCAAGTAGGAAAAGTTAATAAGGAGGAAGCATGCATAAGCTAGGAGAGAGTGCAGCAGTTTGCTGTTGCCCGAACCCCCTGGGAAGGACACGATTTTGCTCCCTCTCCTCCTCTCCCCTCTACTGTACTCTCCACTCTACTAATTGAGTGCAAACTATTTTTGCATTTCAAACATGGACTATTTCCACACTATGTTTTTATAGCTGTTCCACTTTCAACCTCCTGTGGAATTCTGGGGTTTGTAGTTTCCTGAGGCCAAAGAGCTCTCTGGCTAAGAATTCCAAATGCCCCTCCTTAAGCTACAGACCTCAGAATTCAGCAGGATGTTAAAACTGGAATAATAGCACTACAACAATATAGTGCAGAAATGGCCTTAGTTTGCAGCAACTGAAGCAAAATGAGGACAAAAGTGGGAAGTGGAATTCAAAAGCCCTGAAGTGTTCCAGATGATTTTTCTGTACAGGGAAAGTGAGGATCTTTGGAGGAGAAAATTTATTACACAGAGATTCTTTTTTCTATTTCTTCTCTTTTTTGTACAGGAATTGTTTCCTTCCCCCCCTCCCCCAAAGTGCATGTCTTTCTGTAAAAAAATTCTGCCATGATAGTTGTTTGCTTTAGCAAATGGCTGCTGGCTTCCATGTCTGCAGTGGTATGAGTGTACTCCATGCTTTGAAAGGCTTTAAAAGAGCTGTCTGAGGTCCTGAACTCTATTCTCAAATATAAGTTCCAAACTTTAGATAGCTCCTTAAAAGCTAGCCAAAACCTACAGTGGATTCACTGTCCCACTGACATGGGACAAGCAACACCTGCTGACTTTCCTTCTGTTGGACAACCGCTAAAGACAGACGAGCCCTCTTTCAATTTTTGCTGTTGTGACCTTAATTTGGACTCCACCATTGCATCATGCCCACCCCCTCCCACAAAAAAAAGTGAGATCACCTAGGCAATTGTGGGAGAAAAGACCAGCTGGAAGACACTCAAAATCTAGTTAGTGGGATGCATTGGAAAAAGAGAGATAACTATTACCCTGCAGAGCTGCTGATGATTTTGTAGGAAGCCACGACAGCCACGCCTATGGCTGCAATGACGCAAACAATAAAAATCCCAGCAATGGCTCCTCCGGAGAGACCGTTGTCATTTCTCCCTTGTGGCGTGCCATCTGGAGAGAGAGAAGGAAAAAACGCCTGAGCCTTGACTTATGATGTCTTCCCACCATCTTGTCTTGGGAACCTCACATGTCTCTATCTCCTTCTGAATAAATCTGGCCAAAGAAACTTTTGGACAAGGTTGTTGTAAGTTCAAGTCAACCTGAAGCCATATAACAGCAACACCCAAAGGTAAATCCCACTGTTTCAGTAGGTCTAACTCTAGTTAGAACTAAGGTTAGAATTCAGGCTGGAGTCTATCAGTTGAATTGGCTCATGATGGATCCTAGAAATGCAAAGATTATTTTTCCTTCCCATTTCTCTCAATTCTCCCTCACTCTCGGGGCCCCTCATGCTCTGGCGATTTGGGCAGTGCTGAAGCTAAGAATGGAAAGTAAGGACAGCATCAGATCTCACTTCAGGTCTACCTTTAGAGGTGAGTTGGTTAAGGAGCCTTGGAGGCCAGCCGTGATTTGCTCAGACGAAGCCCGTAAGCCCTTCGGCGGCAACAATGGCCTACCTTGCCAGCTTGTTTGTAAGGACCGCTGAGGTATGTGAGCTGCTCTTTGTTGTGTGAATTCTTTTTAGTTTGCATTCAGACTTAGCTTTGATTGAAGAACCTTCGCAGTTTGGAGCTTTTTCTACACAACATTTGCATGGAGCAATTTGGAGCTTCTTCTACACAACATTTGTTTTGTGCCAACAACAGCATTTCCATACAGAAAGCAGCACTTTCTCAATGGATAATAATATTTCTACACAGACATATATTTTTGCTACAGAAAATGGCACTTCCTGCACAGAAAAAAATATGTAGTTGGGACAGATTTTGTCAAAAATTCAGATGTGGTTGTTTTGCACAGAAAAGAGCACCTGTGTACACGTGCATGCGCGCACGCGCACACACACACACACACACCAAAAAAACCTGTTGCAAAGAAAATATTGCTTTCTGTGCAAAATGAACATGTGAGAAAATTACTGGTTGCTTTTTTGAAAAGAAAACTAATGAAGAATGACGTCCTTATTCCAAGGTGCACAGCTAAGCCAACTGACTACTCAGACACTGTTAACCGGACTATAAATTAGATTTCAACAAGTCCCATAGGAGTTGAGTCAGAACTGGAATGGAATAAGACAACTAAGCTGCCTGGCTTTTGGGTTCCTCAGGATGGGTAGAGGACATTTTGGGTGGGAGAAGGGGGCCGAGGTTCTAGAGGGTGTGAAAGGGCACTTAAAATGTTTACCTATGACCACCAAGAATGCCTGTCCTGCTTCAGAGGCATCGGTGCTGTTTTTCTCTATGAAGTAATGGGTGATGTCTGCACTGGAGAGCTTTGAAATGTGCAGGGAGCAATTCTTTTTCACGGACTCCCGCCCAGTGTAGGCACCTTTATATTTCACTTTTTCAGTGGACGGTTGGTAGATCAAGATCAGGTTCTTCTCAGCTATCTCCCACCGGTACCAGCTGCAGAAGCTGAAGTTCGTCATGCCTCCTTCAGGAATGAGGGTGACGTCAGTTCCCACAATAGGAAACCACAGGTCCATCTTGACCAGGATGGTGAAGTTCTGAGCTGCTGTTAGAGAGATGCAAGAACTCAAGATGTGGCCTAGGAGAAGGGGAAAGAGACAGACAGATAAAACAGTTAGACAGGCAGGGGTTCAGCTCAAGGAAGGGGCCCATACCAATGAAAACATCTCCAGCTCCTGAGACTTTGGAAGCAGGAACGGAGAAACATTATTTTCTGGTCTTGAAAGCTCACATCCTGGAGAAGGGGGAATTATGGGCAATTGAAGATTTGGACACATTGCCATCCCCATCCCCATCTCTATTATCTACTTAATCTCAAAGGAGCCCTGGTGGTGCAGGGGTTAAATGACAATGCTGCAGCCACAAGGTTGTGAGTTCGATCCTGCCGGGCTCCAGGCTGACTCAGCCTTCCATCCTTCCACAGGTCGGTAAAATGAGTACCCAGCTTGTAGGGGGCAATTAGCTAAAATACATTGTAAACTGCTTGGAGAGCACTTAGCTGATAAGCTGTATAGAAATACACTTGCTATTGCTATTAATCCATCTTTTCCCCCCCCAAGCAGCTTATACCATAGATTAAATATTATAGCTAAAATATTATAGCTAAAACATACAAAAAATTACAGTGAAATGAAAGAGATGGAGAAAGAGCATGATTTAGTGGTCTGAGTGTTGGACTATGACTCTGGAGACCAGGGTTTGAATCCACACTCAGCCTTGGGTGATCTTGTCACACTCTCTCAGCCTCAGAGGAAGGCCAAGGCAAACTCCCTTTGAGCAAATCTTGCCAAGAAAAACCCATGGTAGATTCACCTTAGGGTCACTATAAGTTGGAAGTGACTTGAAGGCACACAATATGTCTGTCTGTCTGTCTGTCTGTCTGTCCGTCTGTCCGTCCGTCCGTCCGTCCGTCCGTCCGTCCGTCCGTCCGTCCGTCCGTCCGTCCGTCCGTCCATCCATCCATCCATCCATCCATCCATCCATCCATCTATCTATCTATCTATCTATCTATCTATCTATCTATCTATCTATCTTCTCATGAATATCTATGTCCACACTATTTACATGTTAAAAAATAAGAAAAAAAGTGGTCTATTAAAACAGGTTGTTGTTGATGTGATGTGCCTTCAGGTTGACCCTGATTTATGGCCAAAATTCTTCAGAGGAGATTTGCTATGATTGCCTTCCTCTGAGGCTGAGAGAGTGCAACTCACCTCCAAATCACCCATTGAGTTCCCATGGCTGAGCAGAGATTCAAACCCTGGTCTCCCAGAGTCCTAGTCCATCACTCAAGCCACATCATCATCATCATCACCGCCTTCACCATCTTATTCATTTATAGCCTGCCTTTCTCCCAACAATGGGACTCAAAGTGGCTAACAACACTGAAAAGAATACAAGTTAAAACATTCACAACAGTATGAATATACAATTTTAAAAAGGAATTTGACAGTTCCGGATCACATTCCTTCTGGTATGTTTCCTTTCAGCACCATCTGAACTCTCCCGTTGTCTCCTGTTGGTACCTGTTAAAAGTAGCATTGGCCACAGACTTCTCTCTACTCCTGGGTAACATCTGGAGGCAGGAGATTTGGGGCCATTGTGAATGCCCAGCCGGATGCCCAGGTGCCTCCCATGTTGGTTGCCACCAACACCCCAAAGCACCGGTCGATCCCACCCCCTCGTCATCACCCGTGGCAGTTTCTCCCTCCAGGAAGCTGAGAAGGCCGCACTCGGAACCCCTGGCTCTCCTCTCTTTCCCACCGTCCTCTGTTGTGGTCTCCTGGGCAACGGGAGAAGATCACAAATCAATGGATGGAACCATGGCTTGTGGTGGGGGTGCTCACTGGGCAGTGTGGTCGTCAGAGATTCCCAATGAGACCAGAAGGCTATAAACAGTTGGGTCAGCCCAGGGACACAGATGCGGGACTGTGTACTCTCCCTGAAATCCTGGACGTGAATGGGCAGAATGTGGCTTTCCTCCTGTGAAGTTCTGGGTGGGTGTCAAGCCCAACGGTCTGCCAGGGGATGCAGCCATGGGGTCGGGGGGCAAAAGGAAGGCGTGGCCCCCACAAATAAGGATTCTGCTCCCCCCAATGAAACTGAGCCAGTGTAGTACAGTGGTTGAAGTGTTGTTTATATAACACCATCCACGTACCTGTGCTTTACAAGGAAACCACCAAAGCAGAGGGTCTTGCCAAAGGTGTACAATCCAAAATAGATGTATATGTACACACACAAAGGCAAAGGGAAGGAAGGAAGAATAAAACTATACCATACAATTGTAAAACAAACTGTTGTTGTGTGCCTAGAGACCAGGATTCAATACCCCACTCAGCCATGGAAACCCACTGGATGACCTTGGGCACATCACACACTCTCAGCCCCCAGAAAACTCCATGATAGAGTCACCTTAAGGTTGCCCTGAATCAGAAATGACTTGAAGGCAGACAACAACAATAAGTATCTCAGTGGCCTTCTTCAGGGGCAGTATGCCATCCAGTTTCTTTTCGGTCCAGCAAATGGAGTGAGATTTTCAGGTCCAGAAATTTCTGCTGCTAGATACAGCATATTGCCCCTGAAGAAGATCACTGAAATATATTCATGGGGCAAAATGTGTTGGGCTGGTTTCAAAATTAAAAATATAAAAACCACCCACTGAGCACTTGGAGACATTATCTTCATGCTCTACAGTACTTGCCTCTTCTCTTCCATATTTTATGCACCAAGACAACCATTCCTTCTTACAAAACTGTTTTAAGTTGACTCAAAATATTATAAACCGCATAAAATTGTGTGTGACAATATAGCATGAAGAGATTCATCCTTGATGAAAGAGCACAGGTACAGCAGCGTGTTTTACTTCATCATCAGATCTCTTTCTTTATTTAAAATGCCTCCGGAGATCTCCATCAGTATCAGATTTGGTGCTTAGGGAGCATCCACCAGGTTCTTCATTATTTTCTCATGATTTCCAAGTAGACTGAGGTTTCCTTCCTGGGCTCAGAGGGAAAAAGTAACAACCCTCAGCTGGGCTGGATGACGTTCTGCGAGATTGGGAAGCCATTCTAGACCAAGAGAATAATCACTTCTTTGCATGACCTGGAAGGAAGGCAGGTTGGAATCAGAGGATGGCAAGCAGAACTGGAAGCATTCCGAAAAGGCCGTAGTCCAAAAGAACAACTTTTTCCAAGCTCTCCTCTATCTTTCCTTTCCAAGGAGGGTGAACTGGTCTTAGAAGCAGTGCCTGAATATGTGGTGGGGGGAATGAAGCTTAGTCACGACAAGACAGGAGTCATTCTTGGCTTAGGCCACTTCCGCACTAGGCTGTTATAGTGCTATGATTCCGCTTTCAACCTCCTATGGAATCCTGGGGTTTGCAGTTTCGGGAGGGACCTATAACAGCCTAGTGCGGAAGTGGCCTCAGTCACATTGACCTGGGAATTATGAGGCTGAACCATCCATCACTTCTGAATACAAGACATTAAAAACAATTGTTGTCCTGAATTTGGCTACACAAGCCAGCCAGAATTACAGAGTTTTCAGTATCGGACTAGGACTCTGGGAGGCAAGGGTTCCAACCCTTGCTGAGCCATGAAAAGCCACTGGAAGACTGTGGGCAACTCCCACTCTCTCTCAGCCTCAAAGGAAGGCAATGACAAACCTGCTCTGAAGTGACCTTTCATCCTAGAGTCTCCATAAACTGGAAATGACCTGAAGGCACACAACACATACAGCAATTTTGGAACGCAGCTGAATTTGTTCCTTATCTGACACACAAGCTCTTGACAAACCATCAGCAATCACATTCTTTCTTAATATGAATGACTCAGAACTCAAAATCCTGCAAGGCTAAATCCCAGCGTAACAGTGTTTGATTAGAGCTCTTGGTCCTGGAAAGCCAACAAAATGGTGAGAATCTCCTGTCCCTCAATTAAGGTCTTTGCCACTCAAAAGTGCAAACAACAGCTAAACATAGGCCATTTCCGCACTAGCCAGCCGGCCGCTCCCGAAACTGCAAACCCCAGGATTCCATAGGATGTTGCAAGTGGAACCATAGCGCTATGACAGGCTAGTGCGGAAACAGTCATAGTTTTTCCATTATGGCAAGATAGCTCAACAGCTCAGGCAAACCTCAAGCTGTAACTCTTGATCATGTCTGCTTGTCAACAGAACCATGTTCTCCCACTCCTGAAGCATCACTCTGCAGGCCAAAGGGTCTGTGCAGTAGAGTAGTCCAATAAATTATCTTTTAAATTATCCATAATTTCTAGGCACTGATCAGCCCATTAAACTCTAGCAGGCTGGGGTATTTCACACAAGACAGTCAACAAAGCTACTTAAATGAAGCACAAATTGTCCATAAGATAGCTGCTAAGCCCCTCAAAAAGACTGAACTGGTTTCTTTCCAGCAGTCACACAAGCTACTCTCTTGGCTTCCAGAGGTTTAAAAAGACCTCCACCCACCTTATGCCAAATATATCCGATTTCTCTGGAGCCACCTTGATACTTTTGAGCTGCCTTCATAAGCTGAAACACAATATGCAAATAAATGCATACATGAGTCCCAATCTTGGATATAAATCACTGGATCATCAAATAAGCACAGGAAAAATCCCCAAATCTAGTTTGCAAACAACAGGTAATCTTTTCAAAAGTTTAGGAAAGTGTTACTTAGACCAAAGTTGCAAAACAGTGAATTTTAACAGCCTCTATAAGCTAACAAAAGCTAACAGTGCAACATGCTCTGCCAGAGGCACTTGCCAATACTCCTTGGTAAGGTCAATAGCAATAGCATACAAATCTGCCTCAGTTGGTAAAGCAGATGAGACATCATGGTCAGCAAATATCAAATAAATCAAAACTACACACCACTCCAAAGGCTGTATAATAACACAGGCCTTAAAAATTTCCACAGGCTTGAATCTCTCAACTTATCCATTGGTCTGGTAAAAGGACACTACAGGGATAAGATAAGGAATTTCTGCTATCTTCGACATCTTTCGAACCAGAAAAGAACAAACAAACAAACATTTAGTGTAATAACTGAAAGCAATGAGATTGCGTCAGCATAATGAGCAGCAAAGTCAGTGATTCTCCATTTCATCTTCTTGCTTGTAAAGGTGAGTGGGAAAGTCCACCCTAGTCTTTCAAATGGGGTCTGAAAGATAGGAAATATCTGTGTAGAAGCTTTGGGATGATCTTAGGGGAAAACCAAACCTTGACAACTGTCACTTGGATCACAACAAATGTTTCCAGCCTTTGCAACAGAAGGCCAACAGCAACGCTGAATAGCTTGTGCTTGATATCTTTTAATTCCAACAAGAGCTCTCTGAACACTTCAATGGGCCAGGGTTAATGTCTCCTCCTAGTGCTAATTCCAGCTTGTTAAGGGCCATTGTTTGAGGCGCTGCAGAAAGAGCTAGAATGAAGCAACAGTCCTGCAAGGTGGATCCTGAGATGGCTAGTTAATTCTGAGATTGTTGGGAATGCTACCTGAGTGAACTACTGTTCCCAAAATCCTCCGGTCAACACGGTGGCTGGTTGTGCCGGCTGGTGGAACCTCTGATTCTTGAGCAAGTTACTTCTGTATTTCAGAACCCTCAGCCAGGAGGAGGTCTGGCTGAGCTGCCTGGTGGGTGTTGTAGCAGTAACTTCCCCAGGCTCTTCTGCATAATGAATATGGTGCTGCTCTATGACTTCTGTCCCCCCTTGCGGGGATGAAACTTACTTACCTGGAACTGGTTTGCCTCTGCCTTTGGAAACACTTTTTTTCCTTGTGTCAGTCTTTTGACTTCTTTGGCGCCCCATGCTGCCTGATCTAAGGAAACAAAGGAACATCACACCTCATCAGATATTTAAAGGTGGCTGTTAGGCCATCCCTCAATCTTCTCTAACTTGAATATATTCAGCTCCCTCAGCCATTCTTCACAGAGCTTGATGGTTCCAGACCTTTGACCATCTTGGTCAACCTTCTCTGGACACATTCCAGCTAATCAGTAGCCTTCTTGGTTGTGGGGTCCAGGTTGAAGCCTTTTGAGAATTAGAACTAGCTCCTCTGGGAAAAGAAAGCTAAATTACAATCTGGGACAACTTCCTTGCGGCACCAACATCTGGTCAACCAGAAGGGCCCAGTCAGGATCTGTCAGTGGTCCTGATTTTTGCTCAGTGAACCTTTGCCTTGATCAGACCAGCCCTCACCTGACATCACATATCCAGAAGAAGAGATTGAGCCCCACTAATTCCTCCTACCCTGGAAGTCTCAAAACCCAAGAGCAACATGATAGTCTCATGGATGAAGGATCATAAGAGAGGCCTTTTTTTAATAATACTGTGGACTCTCCATTCTTAGGGGAGCAAGACCCCTGCCAAAGTGGAAAACACATAAATATAAGTAAAAATCACAATTTTTTTTAACCTGAGGGAACACTTCTCTAGGAATCTCTAGATCTTCCAGCGCAACTCTGTGGTCAACTTCCAGCAGATGTTAATCACAGAATCATACTGGAGGATCTAGAGATTCCTAGAGAGAACATATTAATCAAGTCCACAAATCATCATCAAATCCGTCAATGGGAAACCAACAAACGTGGAGGGCCAACTCTATAGCTGTCCTTGTCCCAACTCAGCAGACTCTGATTTACCTCCAAAGCTCTCACTCCTCACCCCATCTCTGGAGATTGGGGCTCGCGGTGGAAGGAACGTCCTGTAATTTCAGTACTTACCTAGAGGTACGTCTTGGAGTGGGGGCTAAATCCGTTTGGACTGCAACTTCTGCTGCTGCTGCCCTAAATTAAAAGAAGAAAGAACAAGGCATACAAGCAGGGTCAGCCCTACCTTTAGGTGGCAGAATGAAGTGGTTGCCATACATGCTTTGGAGGTGAAAGGAAGCTCAGAAGTTGACCACAAGGCCAACATAAGGCAGAGACACAGTGAAGGAAAAATGTAGAATCATAGAATCATAGAAATGTAGAGTTGGAAGAGACCACAAGGGCCATCCAGTCCAACCCCCTGCCATGCAGGAAAACCCTCAAAGCACTCCCGACAAGTGGCCATCCAGCCTCCGCTTAAAAACCTCCAACGAAGGAGACTCCACCACACTCTGTGGCAGCACATTCCACTGCCGGACAGCCCTGACTGTCAGGAAATTCCTCCTGAGGTTCAGGCGGAATCTCCCCTCCTGCAGCTTGCATCCATTGCTCCTTGTCCTGGTCTCAAGAGCAGGAGAAAACAAGCCCACTCCCTCCTCAACATGACATCCCTTCAAATATTTAAACATGGTTATCATGTCCCCTCTCAATCTTCTCTTCTGCAGACTAAACATACCCAGCTCTCTAAGTCTGTCCTCATAGGGCATGGCTTCCAGGCCCCTCACCATTTTGGTTGCCCTCCTCTGGACCTGCTCCAGCTTATCCATATCCTTCTTGAATTGGGGTGCCCAGAACTGGACACAGTATTCAAGATGAGGTCTAACCAATGCAGAATAAAGTGGTACCAATACCTCCCTCGATCTAGACACCATACTCCTATTGATGCAACCAAGAATTGCGTTGGCCTTCTTGGCTGCCGCATCACACTGCTGACTCATGTTCAGCTTGTGGTCTATGAAGACTCCTAGATCCCTTTCACACGTACTGCTATCCAGCCACGTGTCCCCCATCCTATATTTCTGCATACTATTTTTTCTGCCTAAGTATAGGACCTTACATTTCTCTCTGTTGAAATTCATTTTGTTAGCCTTGGCCCAGCTCTCCAATCTGTCCAGGTCCTTTTGAATTTTGATCCTATCATCAGGTGTATTAGCAACCCCTCCCAATTTGGTTTCATCTGCAAATTTGATCAGCGTGCCCTCTATTCCTTCATCCAAGTCATTAATGAAGATATTGAACAGCACCGGGCCCAGGACAGAACCCTGTGGCACCCCGCTAGTCACTTCTCTCCAGGATGAGAATCTGCCATTGGTGACCATCCTTTGGGTACGGTCAGTCAGCCAGTTACAAATCCACCTGACAGTAGCCCTGTCCAGTCCACATCTTACTAGCTTCTTTGCAAGAATGTCCTGGGGAACTTTGTCAAAGGCCTTACTGAAATCAAGATATACTATGTCCACAGCATTCCCTTCATCTATCAAGCAAGTAACTCTATCATAAAAAGAGATAAGATTAGTCTGGCATGACCTATTTTTGAGAAATGCATGTTGACTTTTCGTAATTACGGCATTGTTTTCTAAGTAATTAGAAACTGACTGTTTGATGATCCGCTCCAGGATCTTTCCAGGTACGGATGTCAGGCTGACTGGGCGATAATTATTTGGGTCCTCTTTTTTTCCCTTCTTGAAGATGGGGACAACATTTGCCCTCCTCCAGTCTGCCGGAGCTTCTCCGGTCCGCCAAGAGTTTTCAAAGATTATAGCAAGAGGTTCCGCAATGACCTCTGCTAGTTCTTTTAAAATCCTAGGATGCAATTCATCTGGCCCTGGAGACTTGAATTCATCCAGTGTGGCCAGGTATTCCTGTACTACCTCTCTATCTATTCTGTGCTGCATTTCCCCCACTTCCTCACCTGCTCCCCAACCGCCAGGTTGAGTGTTTTTATCCTTTTGGGAAAAAACTGAGGCGAAGAAGGTGTTGAGGAGTTCTGCCTTTTTTCTTCCTCCTGTTATTAATTCACCATCTTCCTTGCGCAGCGACCCTATCGTCTCCTTCTTTTTCCTTTTGCTGCGGACGTATTTAAAAAAACCCTTTTTATTGTTTTTAATGTCTCTGGCCAGCCTAAGTTCGATCTGTGCTTTAGCCTTTCTGACCTTCTCCCTACATCTCCTGGCTACTTGCTTATAATCTTCTTTGGTGATTTCCCCCTTCTTCCATTTCCTGTACATGTTTTTCTTAATACTTAGCTCAGCTGAGAGCTCTTTAGTCAACCATTCCGGTTTGTTCAGATGCCTTCCATTTTTCCTCCTTAATGGCACAGTTTTAGCCTGTGCCTTCAGTACCTCCCTTTTAAAGAACTCCCATGCATCCTGAACTCCTTTCTCATTGACTATTCTTGACCACGGGATTTCAGCCAGCAGCTCCTTCAGTTTACAGAAGTCTGCTTTTTTAAAATCTAAGACGAATGCCTGGCTACACTTGTCTTCTCCTCCCCACTGAATGCCAAATTCTAGTAGGGCATGGTCACTCTCTCCTAAAGATCCAACCAGTTCTACGTCATTAACAAGGTCTTCCCTGTTGGTCAGGATCAGATCCAGAATATTTGATCCCCTTGTCGCCTCTTCCACCTTCTGGACCATGAAATTGTCTGCAAGACAAGCAAGAAACTTGCTGGACCTTGCCACCTTTGCAGAGTTTGACTGCCAACATATATCCGGGTAGTTGAAATCTCCATTATTACTGTATCTCTCCTTTTTGAATGTGCAGTCATTTGGTCTATGAAAGCGCCATCGAGGTCCTCAGTCTGGCTTGGAGGTCTGTAGTAAACCCCCACCATAATATCCCTATTGTTTCTCGCTCCCTTAATTCTTACCCAGATGCTCTCGACCTGGCTTCCAGTGTTCAAGTCATGGATCTCTTCACAGGTGAAAACATCCTTGACATATAAGGCTACTCCTCCTCCTTTCTTATTTGGTCTATTTCTACAAAATAGGCTATACCCCTCTATTCCTACATTCCAATCGTGAGACTCATCCCACCAGGTCTCAGTGATGCCTATCAAATCATATTTATTTTGTTGTACTAGGAGTTCAAATTCATCTTGTTTGTTTCCCATACTCCGTGCATTAGTGTAGAGACACTTAAGTCCCCGTGCCCTTCCTACAAGTCCCATAGCATTGTTTCCACCCCTCCCATGATTGGATGCTATTCCTACTTGGCCAATATCATTTGGGCCTTTTTCCCCTGCACTTGCCGAGTCCTTGTCCTGAATAATCTTGTCTCCCTCCCCAGTTGTACTTAGTTTAAAGCTCTCCTAATCCTCCTTGTGAGACTGTTTGCAAAAACATTCCTGCCAAGTTTTGTGTGGTGCAGCCCATCCCTTGCCAGAAGCCCATGTTCCTGGAATTTCAAGCCATGATCCAAAAAGCCAAACTGTTGCCGGTGGCAAAATGTGCGGAGCCAGCTGTTGACCTCTACTATTGTCCTTTCCCTTCGTGCACCATATCCTTGAACAGGGAGGATTGATGAAATGACCACCTGCGCACCAAGGTCCTTAAGCTTTCTCCCCATCAGCTCGTAGTCCTTTGTGATGTGGTGAAAGCTGCGCTTCACCGTGTCATTGGTTCCAACGTGAACCAAAACGAGGGGCTTACGGTCAGTGGGCTTGACCAGCCTGGCTAGCCTCTCTGTTACGTGGTTTATCCTGGCCCCAGGAAGACAGCAGACCTCTCGATTGAGCTTGTCCGGTTTGCAAACTGCCGGTTCAGTTCCTCTGAGCAAGGAGTCCCCAACCACCAGAACTCGCCTCCTCTGAGGCCTGTCCGGGGTTCTTCGACAAGCAGATTCTTCCAGGATTGCCTGGGCATTGTGTTGAGGCTGGGAGTGCTGGTCTTCCTGATGTTGGATGCTGTCCTGTTGGTGTTCAAGTTCCAGTTGCCGAAGTTGGATTCCTTCTTGCTGATGTTCTGTTCCCTCCTTTTGGTGTTCCTCATCTTTCATAGCACCAAGAATGTTGAAGCGATTCTGTAGTTTGAGAGTCTCTGTTTCCTTCCTGGCCCTTCTACTTCTCCGTGTGACATTCCTCCAAGCATCGCTTTCCTGGGTCACAGAACTGATTTCCTCCTCTGGCAGCTCCCCCGCATATCCGGTCTTCAGGAAGGTCCTCTCTGCCCTATGTAAGAAGTCCTCACCTTCCTTAATAAGACGAAGATTAGAAACCTGTGCCTCCAGCTGCCGCACCTTGACCTCTAAGAAGGTGACCAGCTTGCACTTGCTGCAGGTGTACCCGACAACATCTTGTGGCAAGAAAAGGAACATGCCACAAGTGCTACAGGTGACAGCAGCAGCTCCCTCCCCTTCCATACTTGATAATACAGAGAATAGAACAAAAAAAAACAAAAACAAAAACTGGGCCTCCTTTCTTAATTTGAGCTGTATAAGCTATGTCTGCTCAGCTAACTACCAAGCTCAGTTGAACTCTTATTAAATTTGTTCAGTTGCTATAAGGATTGGTTGTTCCTAAACTTGAATGGTTGAACTTGAAGGATTGAAGTAGATGAATGAAAGTGCGCGCGCCTATGGTGCGCGCCGCTGGGAGTTCCAAATAAAGCCTCCTTCCCCTAGCTGGCTCCTCCCCCTAGCTTGATTTACTCTCCCTAGTTTGATTGACAGTTAACTGACTAACTAACAAACAATTAGCTGACAATTAGGCTGTGAGCTCAGGGAGAGCACACGGCCAGCGCAAGCAAAAAAAACAACACAGAGAAATAAACAGCCCCACAATCCTGCAAAAACAGCTATCAAAGTTGTCTTCACAGACCCAGCTCACCTTCTGCTCTCTCCTCTGGATGTAGGAGCTGCAGAGTTGTTAAGCTCTTAGGAATCACTAAAAATCCCTGCAAATTAAGCATTATTGGAATATTCTGACCCTGTTGTAGACTAGCAGGCCCTTTCTACCAATAGCAATGTTAGTATGAAACTTTAGGAGAAGGTTCCTGCATTTTCCATATCACAACGGTGACAGCCATGATAACGGCCTGAACTTTGGAATTTTGTTGCTGTTGTTATGTGTCCTCATGTCTTACAGTGACCCTAAGGAGAACCTATCATGGGATTTTCTGGATCTGAGAGAGTGTGACATGCCCAAGGGCACCCAGTGGGTTTCCATTGCCAAGTGGGGAAATCAAACTCCGATCCCCAGGGTTGTAATCTAATGCTCAAAACAATCCACCACATTGGCTCAGCTTTAAAATTTAGCACTCCACTGTTGCTAGGAGGGAAGGAGGGAGGGAGGGAAGGAAGGAAGGAAGGAAGGAAGGAAAAGATTGGCAATAAATAAAAACTACCTTTTGCTGGCCGTTATCTGGTAAGCCGCAAAGCCTACAATAGCCAAAATCACAACAAGGGCTCCTCCAGCAATACCTCCGATGGTCACAAAATTGAGACCGTTGGCTTTTTTGACGCTTGGCTTTTTTTCTTCAAAGAACAAGAAAAGCAAAGTTAGAGTTATGCTGCCTTGCAGTTATCTCAACTACATTGGGCTTCCCTGCCCTCAAGCCCCAGGTCTACCAATCGGCTCACAATCACCACCTTCCCATCCAACCCACCCCCTTACAAAGAAGGCCTCTCATTTGCTTCCAATAAGGTACAGAACCAAGAGTAAAGGTATATCGGCACTATACAGTTGCATTGAGTTTGTGCCTTTTTAATTGTCATGATTCTGTGTTAATGAATCCTGGGATCTATAGTTTGATGAGGCACTTGTAATTCTTTGTTAGAGAGCTCACATGTACTCCCCTAAATCATAGTCTCCAGTGTGACCCAAGTCCCCATGGACACTAAAGAATTAAGTGATTTAATTGTTCATCCCCCTTTGCTCAGAGTATCTTGCTAACTTCTAAGTACCCGATCAAACTATATGCCCCAGGATTCCTTAGGATACAGATGTGAAAGTTAATGTGGTAGGAAACTGGTGTGACACTGGTGGGGCAGTTGTTCTTGAAAAGGAAGCATATTTCCTCTAATTAATCTACTCCAAACTGATAAATTAGACTCTTGTTCCTTCTAATGAGTAATCAACCAAAACACACACCAAAGTCAAGATACATAGGTGAGGAAAATCATGGGCTATGATAAATAAATGTCTCTCACCACTTCGGGGAGCACTTTTGCAAAGAAAAAAACAGAGATAAATACATCCTGCTGGAGTCCAATCTTTGAAGTCCTTTCTTCTCCCTCTTATGGTCTCCCAGCAGGTGGGAAACGGTGTAAGAGTTTCTCATCAAGCCAGCACAGCCAATGGTAAGGAATGCTGGGTGTTGCAGTGCAAGAACATCTGGAAGACTGTACGATTCCCACCTCTGGCTGGGGGAAGGAGGAAGTGACAAGGCAGCTCCCATCCTGGTTACAATTCTGAAGCTGAAAGAAGAGAAATGAGTCTGCTTTCCTTTGGGAGAGCAATCTTGCTTCTCTTTCCCCAGCAGGTGGGATGTGTAGTATCTGGTTGCTTCCTCAGCCCACCTCCCACTCTCTTGGCCAGTGAACAGCCACAGCAGCCAGCAGGGACCTGACCACTGCCTTGGCGCACGGTCATTGCACAAGGATCTAGTGGGTACCTCCTTCCATAATGTCCAAAATGAGACACGGGTGAGTGTTTGTAACCCCATATTATGCACACATATGTCTCTAGGAGGATTCCAGCCATGGTGGTCTTGTCTATATTTATCCAGTCATGCCGTGAGGTGTTTGGGATCCTAGTTCTGGGAGGGAAGGAGAAAAGGAGGACAAAAATTGGAAGAATTAATGAACCTACAATCTGCCTCCATCTTTGCCGTGTGGGACAAGACAAGGTATTTACGAGAGCCAGCATGGACTGGTGTTTTGAGCATTGGAAATCCCTGCTCAGTTGTGGAAACCCACTAGGTGACCTTGGGCAAATCACACTTTCTCAGCCTCAGAGGAAGGAAAGAAGTAAAACCCTTGTGAACAAACCTTGCCAAGAAAAAAACAACCCTGGGATACTTTCCCCTGAGGGTTGCTGTAAGTCAAAAACTATTTAAAGGCACAAAATACCAACAATAACAATTGCAGTAGCATCAGGAGCAAACATTTACCTGTGACCTGTATGTTAATCTTCCCCTCTCTGGACTGTTTGCTGCTATTTGTCTTTAATGTATAGATGGCTGAGTCTGTGGCAATTAGCTTTGCAATGTGCAGGGAACAGTTCTTCCCTACAGTCTCCCTCCCGGAGTAGGCAGCCTGATTCTTTATCGCAGAAACTGGTAGTCGTTGGAGGGTCGCAATTGGATCAGACTTCTTGTCATCCCCCCGGTACCAGGTACAAAAGATGATGCCGCTCAAGTCTCCTCCTGGAATCAAGGAGATGTCCTCTCCTAACAGAGCAACATTCGGTTGCATTGTGATGCTGATGGGAGTGGTAGCAAGCCCAGCAGTAGAAACTCCAGCTCCACCTGGGCTAAAAATGCCAGGGATTTCGGTAGGAGTGTTAAGAGCTGCTGGTGGAACTGCAGGGGGGAAAGTCTTTGGTGTGGTTGCATGAATAGCCAGGGCCTTCTTGGTGGTGGGAAGAAGAGTTGGGGCCCTCTTGGTGGTGGAATGAAGAGCTAGGGCCTTCTTGGTGGTGAGATGAAGACTCGTCACCTTCTTGGTAGTGGGATGAAGAGTTGGGGCCCTTTTGGTGGTAGGAGGAGGAGGAGGGGGCTTCTTGGTAGGTGCTGGAGGAGCAGACAGTGGTTCCTTTGCAGTAGTCAGAGGGGCAGGAGGACTCGTAGCTGCAGCGTCCTCACCACTTTGAGCTTGGGTCAGCGAGAAGCAAGAACTGAAGATGTGAACTGCTGGGGCAGAAGGGTGGGGAGAGAAGGGAGACTCTGCTGTTCACAAGACTTGGGAAGAATTCCAGGAGGACATCCTTGTGGCTTCCTAGTTAGCAGGACACAAATGGGACTTCCAAACACACCTATCTGAGCAAGGAAAAGGGATAGGTGGGCCAGAATCCAGTAAGAGACACAGGCATGCTCCATGTGTTGCCTTGCTTTGAAGGGGCTTGTGAAGGGAGGAGCAGAAGAAGCCTGCCTAAAAGCAGCCAATCACAGCTCAAGGAATGCTGTGAAGAGGAGGGGCCTACGGGGAAGGAAATGTTGCAAAACTGAGACTTAGCTGCCAAGATCAGACAGGATCTGTTTTCTGTGAAGGAAACTATGTTTTTGCACAAGGGAAAAAAATGTATCTTTTTCCCTGCAAAATAATTCTTCCATAACATATCAGGAAGTTCAACTAAGGGGGAGAATATTGCAGAAAAAAATGTAATTATTTTCTGTAGCAGCAAGAAACAACTGCAATTGTTTGTTTTTGCTTGCAAGGATGAAATAATCTAGTAATTTACATCCCTAGCTCAGAGTGTTCCAACCTGTGTTCCATAGGTCCCAATATTCTGGCATCCAGGCTACACAACCACCCCAATTCCACCTCCTCGCTCCCCACCAAACCCCAACCTCTCACTCAGTAGAAGCAGCACCATCCAGGACCTTCCATGACCAGGGGAAGCCTTGACTATTGGGCAGCCTTGGCAGAGTGTCCCTGCCCCTCTTGGTGGTGGTGGGTGACCCTGGTGCATGCTTGGAGATGATCTGGAAGGCCAGCCAGGCACTTGGGTTCCCTCAAGGGGCCTTGCCACCAGTCTTGTGGACCTCAAGTTGAGCCCAGCCCCTTGCTATCTGTCCCCAAGGTCCCTTCTCCTTAAGATACCTCACTGCCAGCAGGGGCCTCCTCCCTCCCCATGAATTCCCAGGTAACCTAAGGGGATGTCATAAAGCAGACTGGTAGGTCATGTTGAGCTGGTAGAAGACCTTAACTTTAGGGGCAGAATGGAGATAAGAAAGGTAGCTGGTTGTTGGGATCTGCCATCAAGTCAACTTTGACCTATGGCAACTCCATGAACAAGAGACCTCCAAGTCCCCTTGTTGTCTACAACCTTGCTGAGGTCTCACAAACTCAGGGCAGCCATACCTTCTTTGATGGAGTCTATCCACCTGTGATGTGGTCTTCCTCTTCTCCTACTGCCTTCTACTTTCCCAAGCACCCATGCCTTTTCTAGTGGGTCATGCTTCCTCATGATATGTACAAAGTAAGACAGCCTCAGTTTGGTTATCTCGGCTTCTAGGAAGAGTTCAAGCCTGATTTGCTCTCAGACCCATTGTTTGTCTTTTTGGTGGTCTGTATTATCCATGGAACTCTTCTCTGGAACCATATTTCAAATGAGTGATTTTCTTCCTATCAACCTTCTTTACCATTCAGTTTTCCCAACCAAACATAGAAATCAGAAATGTGATGGCATGGATGATCCTGACTTTGATTTGTTGTTGTTTGTCTTCAAGTTGTTTCTGACTTATAGAGACCCTAAGGCAAACTTATCATGCGGTTTTCTGGAGCCAAGAGCGTGTGACATACCCAAGGTGACCCAATAGGTTTGGTATTCAATGATATACGTTTCCACTTGAAAGAAAGGTAGTAGGAATTAAATAATTGTTAAATTACCAAAAAATAAAAAAGGCCAATTGCATGTATGTTAGGAGAACAGCTCTTTCAGAATGGTCTAAAAAGTGTGAGATCACACTATACTCCTTTGATACTCCTTGTGTCACTCAATGGAGTAACTCATGGTGGCACCATCATGGAGCCTTCTTTTCTGTCCAGGAGCCAGAATTCCAGAGAAGAAAGATGGGATGGCAGTCATTTGGGGTCTCTCTCTCACGCACACAGACATATATGGTGGTGTCACCTGGTGTGGTCTATACCCCCACACACACCCTTACTGGAAGGAATGGGACACGGAAAGAGAGAGAAAGTGTATGTTTAGAACTGGAAAGAGAAAAAGAATGTTCTCACTAGAGAACATGAGGAGCTTCATAGGGAGCTGGAGATGTTTAGTCTGCAGAAGAGAAGGTTAAGAGGGGACATGATAACCATGTATAAACATTTGAAGGGATGTCACGTCAAGGACGGAGTAGGCTTGTTTTCTACTATTCCAGAGACTAGGACAAGGAGCAATGGATTCAAACTGCGGGAAAAGAGACTCCACCTGACCCTCAGGAAGAGCTTCCTGACAGTCACAGCTGTCTGACAGTGGAATCTGCTGCTTCCTTGGAGAGCAGTGGTGTCTCTTCCTTCTTTGGAGGTTTCTAAGCAGAGGCTGGATGGCCATCTGTCAAAGAAACTGCTTTGATGTGGATTCCTGGATGGCCTCTGTGGTCTCTTACAACTCTATGATTCTATAACTGCTGTGGAGATAGGTGGCTGCATCTGTCAATTAGACCCCTTCCTGCCTCTTCTGGCCCCTCAACAGTCACAGCACCTCCCCCAGGACTTGTTAGCTACCAGGGTGAGAGGGGGCCCACGATGCACAATTCAGCCCTGCTCATGAAGCCAGATGGTGGCACGCCAATTCTTCCAATAGTCCCAGAGAAAGGGGCATGAGGAGAGCCAAAAGTGGTGGACACTGGAGGTTTTTATTTCATCCACAGATATAGGATGGGTCTCTTTAATTCTCTCTGCACTTGGGGTTCTGGATGGGTGTCTTGGTACATGAAGCACTTCTCTTTCTTGGGATGAGGGGAATAAAGTCCGTGGGAGACTTTAGCTCTGATGGGATTCCAGCCAGGAGGCAGAGGGAACGTCTGGGCTGCTTTTCACCTGGAAAGAAAACCATCCAGAATCAGAAGAGCAGTAAACAGAATGGGAGCCCCTGACATTTGACCATCTTTTTCTCTTTTTTTAATTTCAGTTTTTAAAAGTACATTGCAGTTACGCTCTCAGTGCCCCCCACGCTTCCTATCCCTCTTTGCAGCATGTTTCCATGAACCAAATAATAGCAAAATCAGAAATTATAGTGTGTTATATCTGCAAAATAAAGGATGTTTTGATTCACCAGATTAAGCTGCTGAGTTGTGCCCGAGACTGCTGGGGTAGCTGTTGGTTTTTCGGGGGGAGGGTTTTATACACATAGGTTGGGTATCCCTTATCTGAAATGCTTGAGACCAGGAGGATTTCGAATTTGAGATTTTTTTCAGACTTTGGAATATTTGCATATCCCTAATGATATTATATACCATTTTTTTGATACAGAATCCAGTCTTCCATTAACTGTTCTCCTCTCCCCTTCTTTTCCATGAGGAAATGACTGAGGATTGCTTGGGATCACACACACTGCTTGCAAAGTCTCTTGGTGCCTTTTTCCCACTTTCAGCTTCCTTTGGAGCACGCACGCCAAACCAGCCAAGAGACGTTGCAAGCAGTGTGTGTGCATGAATGTTCCCACGTGAGTCTCCATAATTCCTTCATATTCTCTGTAGGAAGAAGACTGGATTCTTCTTTTTAAATATTTTGGATCTGGAGCATTTCAGATTTTCGTATAAGACATACTCAACCTGTATTTATAGTGTTACATTTATTGTCTTTGTCTCTGGTTGTATATGTTTGATGTTCCACTCTTTAGTGGGAAGGGTTATAAACAGATGTTGTTATTAAGTGAAAGGATGGTGGACCTTATGTAGAGATGTGTTCCGTAGTACAGTTGATAAATAGGGGCCTGGGTTCCACAAAAGCATCCTTTGATCTTTCCCTTCCGTTCAGCCAAGCCTGAACGGAGCTTAATTTGTCTGCTAAGGCGGCTTAGCGGAGTTGATCTAAGCACTTCTCAATTAATAAAAATGCTCTCTTGTTCCATGAATTTTTCCTTCAATGTGAAAATTTCTAGTATTGGAGAAAGCTGAGCATTTGGAAATACATTTCTGGCATCCCAAGAAAAGGAGGCAGCAAAGATTAGCAAGGGAGCGAGAACACAGCAAATAAAAGAGTTCTGGGTGTGAATCTTTTCCAAGGTCTCATTCTCTTCTTCAACAATAGAAAGGTAGGGGCTGAAGGAAAATTTCATTGGGGAACAGAATTCTTATGCGGGAGAATGTTCTCATTTTACCCTTCTTAACTACCCATGATTTATTAAGTGTTCTTAAAAAGACAATGACCTTGACTTGGCTTCTCAGGAGAGAAGTGTGGCGACTATATTTTGAACTAAAGCACAGCACTTGAACTGCATCAAACCAGGTCTTCTTGTCCCACCTTGCAGGGCTGATACTTACTGAGGTGCAAAGGCAGGCTCCAACCCAGGCCCGACGTTGTGGAAGCTTGGTCTCTGCTGACTCCCAATCCTGAGGAAACAGATTGCAGAGTGATCCGTCGGGCTGGGCTCTCTCCCAGACCAAGACCACATCCTCGCCCCAACCTCCTAACCCATCTTCCTTTCTATCATTCATAGGTGGTTAGTGGATCTCTTGCCATGGGAGCAGAGAATCCACTCTTGGTTTTGCAACTGGTCTTCGAGGTTCCACACTGAATGACTCCTGCAGAACCAGAGACAGCTGCAGGAGAAACCGCCACAGAACTGAGGCTGCCTCAGCTTCAGAAAATGGGGTGAAGTGGGCCTGCTTCTTTGACATTGGATGTATAATGTAGGAAGACCTTTGGTGGATCATGCCATTGGACCATCTGGGCCAAATTTCTGCTCCTTCTGAAGCTAACCAGATGCCTTCAGGAAGCTCAAACAGGTTTGGTGGCTCTAGTTCCTGCCTACACTGGATCTCTTGTCATCAGTATTATGTCTTCATGTCCTTATTTTATATTATTTATGTCTTCAAGCCGCTTCATCTGTCTTTATCCCATCACTTTGATTTACTCCTAAAGCTGCAAGCAGGATCTTGGGATCTCCGACATCCCCTCCCAGATTTCTCCTGGGTGATCACAATGTCCTAACAGAAAGGCTAGTTTCCTCTAAGGGGAATGCGCACACTCCTATAGCAAAAGGCCTGATACTTACATAGATCTGGAATGGCGGCTTCCACTCTCTGCAGAAGTGAAGCTATTCCCAAGGAAAGATGAGGGGAAAACAAGGGAAGAGATTATTTTGGTCCCTTAACTGTGCCAGAAAGAAGTATATAATTTAACCAGCTGTAGCTCTCCCTATTAACCAAAGACAGTCACTGTTTTCTCTGCCCTTCTGTTCTGAGCTGGAACCAGCTGTGATTCCGTCTTTCTCCGAGACTTTGGCCATTTCCAACCTAGACTGTTATAGTGCTGTTATTCCACTTCCAACATCCTATGGAATTCTGGGGTTTGCAATTGAGGAAGGGGCCTCAAGGGCCATCCTCAAAGGCCCCTCCCTAAACTGCAAACCCCAGGATTCCATAGGATGTTGGAAGTGGAATAACAGCACTATAACAGTCTAGGTTGGAAATGGCCTTTGTTTGCTACCAAAAAACGGGCATCTATTTCTGTTATAGGATAAGCTTTAGGAGTGGTCAATGGGTGCAGAAGGCAATTTCTAACTTTCTCCACTGCCCACTTCTGGTGTTTATTTTAATCATTTGCTTTTTCTGTTAGTTACCACTTTGCATCTCCACACCCCTCAAAAAGATTAATCCATTTGAGATAAACAAAGGACTAAGTTAATATTACCTTTCCTGTTCTCTCAAGGCCTGGTAAGAAATCAAAGTTGCAACTAAAACGGTCCCAATAAGACAGCCGACGATAATTCCGGCAATGGTGCTGGCAGACAGTCCTTTTGTCCGTTGTACGGCTGGTGTTGGGGAAGGACTATATTCTGGGGACAGAAGGGAAGGCTGTGAGAACCACCACCCTGGCTTGGGAATGCTGGAAGCTGTCATCCAAAAAGAAATAACCTCATCTGGATTTTTTTTTTTTTTTTTGAGAGGCTTGAATCAATTAGTTGGGCTATAATCAATCAATTGGATGATAATCAGTTAATACTCAATTAATCAATTATCCATTCTTTTAAAAAGAGTAAGAAGTTGATTCTTGGGGGGGGTCTTTGTTCCCCTTTCATTCTCTTCTTTTCTTTCTTCCATCCTGTAATTTTAATTCATTTTTTAAAAAGTTTTCTTGCATGTCATTTTTTCTCTCTCTCTCTCTTTTATGTACTCATTTATTCATTTCTAGTGTTCCTAGTGATTTTTTTTGGAAAATGCAAATAATTTTTTTTTAAAAGCAAAAACAAAAAGAATAAACTTACTTGAACACTGCCTCCTCCAATATATCTGTAGATGATGCCTTGCTCTCATAATCCTGGAAAAGGTTGTGGGGGGGGTTAACTACTACAACTCCCAGCATCCTCAAGCTGGCTGGAGGACACTGGGAACTGCAATCCAAAAAGAGTCCCCCCCCGGGCTAAACTCTGCTTCGTCCAGCTTATCTTATCTGTGGTGCTTTGCTTTCAGAAACCAGGACAATGTTGCATCTTTTTTTATATTACGATTCCCAGTATCCCCTGTTCATCCCTCCTCTTCTTAGGAACTATCCTCCCTGTGAATTCCAGATACCAACTCAAATGTCTTTGTCCTTCTTACCACCATTTTTCTCACCTGCAAATGTCCCTCATCCGCTTGTGATCAGCTTCAGTGTTGTGAGATTAAAAACATGTCTAGACTGCACCATTATAGCAGTTTGATAGCACTTTAACTGGCTCCATCTTAAAGAATGCCGGGTTCTGTAGTCTGGTAGAGGCACTCTGACCATCATTGATGGAAATAGACAAGAGCGTTCTGGCTGAGAGTTCAAAATCCTTCCCCAAACTACAAATCCCAGGTGTGTCTAGGATGGTACCATGAGAGAGTTAATGTGGTAACAAACAGCCGTCACTGCAGAGGGCCACCAAGCATCAAGAGCCTGAGCTGAGGACCTCACATCCCACTGCTGCCCCAGGTTCATCTCTTGGCCTTAGGACTGGGCCGTGATCTCCTCAGCTTTGGCCCATGGGGTCATCTCAATGGCTACCTTCTATGCACTTAGTTTCACCTTCAGCTGTTGAAGAAGGAGGAAGCCAAAACGTTCTGCTCATGTGATAATGTTTAATTCTGTTTGTTAATCGCTTTAATAAACACACACAATAAGAATGAATGTGATGGAAATCTGAGGACTGGACATTTGGACAAAAGAGGCCAGGCTTCTAAGCGGAGCAGAAAGGCACCTAAAACCATTTACCTCCTGGGCCGTCATTCAGAACCCGCAAGAATGCTTCTCCAACTTCAGTTCCTTTGATGGTACCCCTCACCACCCCGTAGAGGGCCATGTCCTCCAGGGTGACCTTCGTGATGAGCAAGGAACAGTCCTCTTTGGCAGTTTGCCGTCCGTCGTAGCCCGTCATTGTCTGGAGGTCCATGTGCGGTTTGAACTTAAAGCTCAAGATTTCTAAGTAGACGTCCCCAGTGCTCCTGAACCACAAGCAGGAGGTCAAATTGTTCTTGGATTTTGTCAGGATGAAAGAGACATCCTCTCCCTCCACAGGATCTTCTGGGTCAACTGTGACGTTAATGGTGATGTTTTTAGCCGCTTGAGAGGTAGCCCAGAAGAAATTCAAGATGTGGACTGGGAAGGGAAGAGAGAGGCCAAGGTTCAGGGTTCTGGAAAAGGCCAGGAAACCCACCTTTCCTACTAAAGAATGCAACGGTGGTCTTGCAGTTTGAGCATTGGCCTACAACTCTGGATGACAAGTGTTCAAAGCCCCACTCACCCGTGGAAACCCACTTGGGTGAATCACATTCTCTCAGCCTTAGAGGAAAGCAAAGGCAAGAATTTATTCTGCCAAGAAAACCCTGTAATAGGTTCTTCTTTGTGCCAGAAATGACTTGAAGGCACTCAACAACAACAAACAACAACAACAGCAATGCCTTTTCAGATGTTACTGGCTGTTTTTAACCTTCTGGTCTTAGTTGAATACTCAGGAGTATTTCTAATTTTAGAAATAATTTTTAAAAAAGTTTTATCTATGGCCATTTCCGCACTAGCCTGTTATAGCGCGATGATTCCACTTCCAACATCCTCTGGAATCCTGGGGTTTGCAGTTTCAGGAGGGGCTGGCCGGCCGGCCCCAGGATTCCAGAGGATGTTGAAAGTGGAATCATCGCACTATAACAGGCTAGTGCGGAAATGACCCTATGTGTCTAATGTTTTAAATTATTTTTTAAAATCTGTTGTACATTAGCTGGAGGGCTGAGAGGCAACACTCAAGGTCTTTTGTACATCAGTTAAAAACAACAATTAAAGCAATTTGCAATAATAATAATAATAGTAGTAGTAGTAGTAGTAGTAGTCGTAGTAGTAGTAATAGTGTTGCCCGCTTCTCCCCAAGGCTCAAGGCGGAGCATAACATAAATTAAAATACAATTAAAACACATCATGGTTAAAAGTCACTAAAATTCATAAAACCATTCAAAATACAAATATATCATAACTAAAATGCATCATAATTAAAATAGACTGGGCAGACTTGCCCAGAGAGAGAGTTTTTTAGTACTTTTTTTGAATTTGGGCAGTATATCTCAAAGAATTTGAGTGGTAACGCTTTCAAAGAACTTGAAATGGTGGAAATCAACACATGGTATGCATGGTGGTATTAGCAGGTCACAGTTGTAGCCTACAGTGAGGCCACCATGGTCAAAGTCACACTTTCTCCCACTCCACCTGAGTCTTTCTCCCCAACACACACTTACATATTCATAACCCCAGCCCTGCTGAGCCCCCCCCCACAATTGCTCTCAGCAGCCCCCCAGTCTCACCAGCTAGAAAGAGGCTAAACCAAGATCTCCCACAGCGGCCAGTCTGTGTCCACATGATGTCCCAGCCAGTCTGAGAGGTGGGAGAGACTTGGACATGCTGGGAGAGGATGTGTGGTGCCCAACCCAATGCTGGTGGTCCCTGGGACCCAGCCTGGGCTCCCTTCCCCTCCAGGGGACCTCGCTGCCCATTCCCCACCCACCCTTTATAAGCTCCCTGGTAAGAGGAGGAGGTCATAAAGCAGAGGTCTCACCCATTGTGAGGTGTGGCCCTGGATGAGAAGACTCCTCTGGGCTGGGCATTCTCTACATCAGCCCAGGGTTACAGCCATGGCAGCGAAGGTGAGTGGGTCAGTATTGCCTGGGGGCTTCCTTGTCAGTGAGGTGATGGGTTTAGGACCAAACTTCATAGGAGCTTTCCAAAGTGCTGGACCTTCTTTTCAAGAACTTTAGCTAGCTCCATTAATGGAGGGGGAAAGTGTGCATGTAAAGCGTTGCTAGGGTTTGGAATTGCATCTCCATTTCTTATGAGTCATCTCTGGGCAGGAAAGGAGGGTACAAATTTTCCCCTTTTGGTAGCGCTCAGCTCCAGGCAAGAGGAAAGGGCTGGGGGCAGATTTCCAGCTCAGCTAGGAGAGCAGCAGCTTGCTCTATTTCCAAAGGTTCATTGTTGATCTAACTTGCAAACATTCACTGGGAAGAGTCTGTGTATTTACTAAGTTATTTCCTCCTTGTCTCCTGAATATTCACCATCCTCTCTGTCTTAATCCACTTTATGACTAGAAGCAAGTAGGCTAACACCCTAAGTGTTCTTTATTCCTGTCTTCCTATGCATGTGAGACAGAATAACCCTCTCACTTCACCTTGATCTGAGAAGAGGCTTTATAGCTGAGATTAATTTCAAAGCAGGAGAATCTGTGTTGTGTTGGAATGACAAGCTGTGAGCAACTGTGGTTGGTTTGTAATGCATAACACATAAAGATGCCACCAAGGGCCATGTGCGCATCTCAGCTTTTGGTCCAGAAATCTCAGGGCTTAGAACGATCCTGTCGCATTTGCTCATCTATACTACTGTTGAGTTTGCAAAGAGCTCCATATTAAGGAGTACATTCAAACGTTCATTCAGCCAAGTATGGGTGTTCTGGTCCACCCACCTGGCTCCACATGCATGAAGGCATTGGGGACCTTGTCCAGTCAGTATCAAAAAGGGGTGGCCACCCTACATGAAGGTATAGAAGGAGGAAGGGAAGAAGGAAGGGGCAGCAGTCGTTTGGGGTGTCTCTCTCACACACAAAGACATACATGGTGGTGTCACCTGGTGTGGTCTGTACCCCCACACACCCCCTTAGGAATGAGACAAAGGAAGGAGGGAAGGAAGGAAGGAAGGAAGGAAGGAAGGAAGGAAGGAAGGAAGGAAGGAAGGAAGGAAGGAAGGAAGGAAAGGAAAGGAGCCAAAAGTGGTGGACACTGGAGCTTTCTATTTCATCTACAGATACAGGATGGGTCTTTTTTCTTCTCTCTGCACTTGGGGAAAGGATGGTGCTCAAAGGTGTCTTCATACATAGAGCGCTTCTTCTCCTGGGAATGAGAGGAATAAAGTCCATGGGAGACTTCAGCCCTGATAGGATTCCAGCCAGGAGGCAGAGGGGACGTCTGGCTGCTTTTCACCTGGAAAGAAAACCATCTAGAATCAGGAGGTTAATAAACGGAATGGGAAGCCCTGACATTTCGCCATCCTCTTCTCTTTTCTAATTTCGATTTTTAAATTTTTAAAAGTACACTGCAGTTACCCTCTCAATTCCTTCCACGCTCTCTATCCTTCCTCGCAGCATGTTTTGGTGAACGCTATACATAGTGAAATCAGAGGTCATAGTGTGTTATATCTGCAGAATAAAGGATGCTTTGATTCGCCAGATTAAACTCCTCAATTGTGCCTGAGATTGCCAGGGTGTCTGGTGGCTGTTTGGGAGAGTTTTATGTATACAGGTTGAGTATCCTTTATCTGAAATACTTGGGACCGGAGGTGTTTTGAATTTCAGACTTTTCCCCCGGTTTTACATATATTTGATGAGATTATATATCTTTCTTTTGATACAGAGTCCAGTCTTTCATGAATTCTTCTCCTCTCATCTTCTTGCAGGAAACACAAGAGAATTACTAAGGCTTGTTTGGGATCACATATTTTGCTTCCAAAGTCTCTTGGTTGACTTGGTGCCTTTTTTCCACTTTCAGCTTCCTTTAGACCCTATGCATGTGTACGAGGTCCAAAGGAAGCTGAGAGTGGAAAAGAGATCCCAACCCAGTCAAGAGACTTTGCAAGCAGTGTGTGCATGCATGTTTCCAAATGAGCCTCCATAATTCCTTCATATTCCCTACAGGAAGAAGACTGGGATCTTCTCAAAAGATGTGGATTTTGGAGCATTTCAGATCTTCAGATAAGGTATACTCAACCTATATTTTGAACTGAAGCACAGTACTTGAACTACACCAAACCAGCGCTCTTGTCCCACCTCGCAGGGCTGATACTTAGGTGCAAAGGCAGGTCTGACCCAGGCCCGACGTTGTGGACATTTGGTCTCTGCTGACTCCCAATCCTGAGGAAACAGACTGCAGAGTGATCTGTAGGGCTGGGCTCTCTCCCAGACCAAGACCACATCCTCTCCCCAACCTCCTAACCCATCTTCCTTTCTATCATTCATAGGTGGTTAGTGGATCTGTTGCCATGGGAGCAGAGAATCCACTCTTGGTTTTGCAACTGATCTTTGAGGTTCCAGTACTCCTGCAGAACCAGGGACAGCTGCAGGAGAAACCGCCACAGAACTGAGGCTGCCCCAGCTTCAGAAAATGGGGTAAAGTGGGCCTGCTTCTTTGACATTGGATGCATAACGTAGGAAGACCTCTGGTGGATCAAGCTGCTGGACCATCTGGGCCAAATTTCTGCTCCTTCTGAAGCTAACCAGATGCCTTCAGGAAGCTCACAAACAGGTTTGATGGCTCTAGTTCCTGCCTACACTGGATCCATTGTCACCAGTATTATGCCTGTCTTCACGCCCTTATTTTATATTACTTATGTCTTCATGTCCTTGTTTTATATTACTTTTGTCTTCAAGCCCTCATTTTATATTATTTATATCTTAAAGCCCCTTCATCTTTCTTTACCCCATCTCTTCACTTTGATTTCTTCCTAAAGCTGCAAGCAGGATCTTGGGATCTCTGACATCCCCTTCCAGATTTCTCTTTGGTGATCAAAATGTCCCCCCATTTTCTCTAAGGGGAATGGTCACCCTCCTATCTATACCAAAAGGCCTGATACTTACATGGATCCAGAATGGCGGCTTCCACTCTCTGCTGGAGCAAAGCTATTCCCAAGGAAAGACCAGGGAAAAATAAGGAAAGAGATTATTTTGGTCCTCCTTAACTGTACCAGAAAAAGGAACATATTTCAACCAGCTGAAGTTCTCCTCATTAAGCAAAGACAGTCTCTGTTTTCTCTGCCCTTCTGTTCTGAGCTGGAACCAGCTGTGATTCCAGCTCACTCTGAGACTTTGTTTGCTACCAAAAAAGAGAATCTATTTCTGCTATAGGATAAGCTTTATGAGTGGTCAGTGGGCACAGCAGCATTTTAGCGGTCCAGGGAAAGCACAGCCTGCTTCTGGTGTTTATTTTAATCATTTGCTTTTTCTGTTAGTTACCAATTGGCATCCCACCCCACCCCACCTCCCAAAAAATAGATTAATCCTTTTGAAATGAACAACAAAGGATTAAGCTCGTATTACCTTGCCTTTTCTCTCAAGGCCTGGTAAGAAATCAAAGTTGCAACTAAAACGGTCCCAATAAGACAGATGACGATAATTCCGGCAATGGTGCTGGCAGACAGTCCTCTCGTCCGTTTTGCGGCTGGCGTTGGGGAGGGAATATATTCTGGGGACAGAAGGAAAGACTATAAGAACCATCGTCCTGGCTTAGGGATGCTGGGAGCTCTCATCCAAGAATAACCTCACTCTGGATATTCTTTTTTTGAGAGGCTTGAATCAATTAATTGGGCTATAATCAATTAATTGTATGATAATCAGTTAATGCTCAATTAATCAGGCAATTATCCATTCTTTTAAAAAGAGTAAGAAGTTGATTCTTTGGGGGTGGTCTTTTTTCCCCTTTCATTCTCTTGTTTACGTTCTTTTATCCTGCAATTTTAATTCATTTTTCAAAAAGTTTCTCCATCCAGGCCAGCAACAGCCTGAAAATTGAAGCAGGTAGGGAAGCTCCAGCCCAGGGGGCCCAGGGGCATTTTGAGAAAGGAAGGTGGCGAATAGGTGGGCTAGAGCCCAGATTCTTCCTTCACAGCATGCCTGCCTGTCCTGGAAATATGTTTTAGGAAGGAAAGAAGGCCTGGAAACTATGCAGTTCAATGGGAAGCAGCTTTAGGGAGCTGGGTGTGTTTAGCCTGAAAAAGAGAAGGTTAAGAGGCAACATGACAGCCATGTTTAAATATTTGGAGAGATGTCACATGGAGGATGGAGTAATCCTGTTTTCTGCTGTTCCAGAGACTAGGACATGGAGCAATGGCTTCAAACTGCAGGAAAAGAGATGCCTTCTAAACATTAGGAAGAACATCCCCATGGTAAGAACTGTTTGACAGCGGAATGTGATTTGGTGTCTCCTTCTTTGGAGATGTTTAAAGAGAGGCTGGACGGCCATCTGGCTTTGGTGGTGTCTTCCTGCATGGCAAAAGGGGGTTGGACTGGATGGCCCTTGGGATCTCCTCCAACTCTATGGTTCTATGCTTCAAAGGCTAAGCATGAAGGAGGAAATGAAGGAAGGAAGGAGGGTAACTGAGGCAATGAAAGAGGGAGAAAGATGGCTTCTAGAGTGGCATGGAAGCAGGAAAGAGTGGCCAGGACAATGCAGTGTCCAGAACCAAACTCTTGTACAGCTACTTTTAAACGAGTGCTTCCCAGCTAATATGTTCATGCTGAGTTTGGGTTTCTGACAGGTAAGGTTTGAAAATGTAATTTTCCAAAGCTATGAGGACTCTCAAAGGTATCCTCAGTGCTGTCTTTTGCAGCTGGCTCTTGATTTCTGCTGGGGTTTTGTTCCAGGACCCCTCATGGATACCAAAATCCATATCTGCTCAAGTCCCAATGGCGTAACAAAATGGTGTCCCTTATATAAAAGAGTGAGCAAGCCAGAGAGAGCCAGACGATCTGTGAAATGGTGGGAGGTCAAAGCAGGGTATGCCTGCCTGCCAGCAGAGTGCTCGGTGCACAGCAAAATCTAGGCTTGCTTTTTGGAATTTATTTTCCCAAATATTTTCAAGCTGTGGTTGGTTGGTTGAATCTGTAGATACAGAACCCTGGATATGGAGGACTGGCTATACCTTAAAATACTCACGCCCAGCCCCACAAGGATAGTTAGGCCTTATCCCACTGTTCTCCAATGTGCTCAAGGTACGTGGTTCATTCTCCTCCTGTTTTATCCTCACAACAACCCCGTGAAGTAGTCTTCCCAATAAGTTTAATGGTCCTGTGAGGATTTGAAACTAGATCTCCCAAATCCTAGTCCAACACTCTAACTGCCACTCTATATCTCTACACCATTGTCCATGCTGTCTAGGGATGCTGGGAGTTATAGTCCCAAGCATCTGGTTGCTTAGCGCTGTTCTACAGAATACAGAAGGGAGACGGAAGCATATACCTCTCACCTGGGACAAAGAGGTAGACGCGGCCCTTTTCTGGGTCAGCCGGTACCTGGAGCTTACGCTTCAAGATGGTATAGTTCCCGGTGTCCGCTGCCTTCAGCTCATGGATGTGCATCGAACAGTTTGTGCCTACCGTCTCTCGCCCAGTGTAGGCCGGTCCATCTTCTCGAAAGAAGTTCGGGGCCGGGAAGTAAGTGAAGATTCTGTGCTTCTCCTGCACTCCTCCTCGTAACCAGAAGCAGATGCCAATGTCTGTCACATACCCGCCGGGGATGAGGGTGATGTTCTCTCCGGCCACAGGGCTTGGTGGGTCCAAAGTAATGGGGATTTCTTGCCCTGCTTGTCTCCCAGTGAACTGGAGGGAAGGGCTCAAGACGAGGGCTGTGGGATGACGTTAGAAGGGAAGGTGCAGGAGATAAGGTGCTGAGCTTGGGGAAAGACCAGCTCCCGCATAGAACAGCAGATATCCCAAAACTGGGAAGCCTTCACGCTTAGGAGACCTTTTCAAACACAAGGTAACCCTTCCAAAAAGACTTGGCTTGATGGGCACATTGATGTAAGTCTTGAATGGTTGTCCTTGGTGCAATTATTACCAGGTAGAAGAAGACCTAGAAGTCCTAAATACCCAAGAGGCACTGCATCCCATCTGATCTTGAAAGCTAAGCAAGATCAGGCCTGGGTAGGACATGGATGGGAGACTGCCAATGAATATCAGGTCTTTTAGGCTATGTTTCAGAAGAAGGAACTGGAAAAACCACCTCTGAGGATTCCTTGCCCAAGAAAATTCCAGGAAATTCATGGTGTCACCATAATCTACAGGCAGTTTGAAGGCACATAAACACATTACAAATTCCAACACAGGCACACATATGAAAACCTAAGACAGAGCATAACACATCATACCTTAGCCTCATCTAGCCCAACAACCTGTTTCCCACACTGGGCTACCAGGAGCATCACAGAAGCCCATAAGAGGAGGCTTATGTTCTCTTTAACCACTCAGAAGAACTTCCTGGGACTAACAGACTTGCCCAAAGCCACCCAGGGGGTGTCCATTGCTCAGCAGGGATTTGAATTTGGTGTCCCAGAGTCTTTGTCCTACACTCACACCATTACATCACCCTGGCTGTCTTTGAAATTCTGTGCATGCATGTATACTTATTAATTAGAATAAGACACACTTCTGGGCAACACTATAGCTCCTTTTAAACGCCCTTCCGTATGCCCTAATGCAGCCCTCTCGCCATCCACCACCCCTCCTCACCTGTCCACCACTCACCTGTCAGCAGCAGCAGCACCTGCCACAACCTGCCATGCCCAGGAGAGCACCAATATCTGCTCACTGGCCCCATAAGGCACCTGCCACTCTCTCAGAAATGGAAGGGCCGTGCACAGTCGCTCCTCTGGGGGGTCTGTTGGTGCCTAGCTGGGTTACCTGGGGCTCCTTCCTCTGCCACCGGCGCCTGGGTGAGCCCCGGGTGAGCCTGGCCGCCCACCCCCCCTCCCGGCCTCCTCTTTCTCCCAGGACCAGGAGGGCGCTGAAGTGGCTCCGCCCACTCGGCGGGGACCTTCCAGAAAGCCCCGCCCCCTCCGACCAGACCTCACAAAGCAGAACGCGAGCGGCGGGGGGCGGAAGGGCCCGCGCCCCGCCGCTCCAGCACCTCGGAGAGCTCCACGGCGGGAGGCTTTTGGGGGAGCGCCGTCGGGGAACCTGAAAGGCAGAGTCTGCTTTGGCTCAGACCTGGGTGAGGCGCCTGGTACGGATTTCTTCCCCATTCCCTTCCCAAACCAGGTTTCCGGAGTGCAATGAAATCTGGCCGTGGTGAGAGTCATTCTCCCGCCCTCGATCCCTGGAGTTTGGGGATAAGCCAGACCCAGATTCACTTGCGAGCAAGGAAATCTTTATTTGAGAAACTGTACAGCGCACCCAGCCACTTCCTACAAGAAAAGTAGACAGACAGACGGGCGTCCTGTGAGGAACAGTCTGTCTGAACCCCACCACTGGGATATGTAGCCTTGGACTACAATTTCTGCCACCTCCCATGCTTGACCATGCCAGCTGTGGATGGTGGATGTTGCAGTCCAGTTTGTCTGGCGCACGCCACACCAGAGAAGGCTGCAGCGGATCGAGAGAGCACTGGAAAGCAACGCTTGGAAAAGTTTCCTTCTGAAAAGAGTTTCCGCACCCTCCAGAGCCCCAGCAGCCGGGGTCTCCCGGAGCTCCGCAGCCCGGGGTGCCTCCGCCCGTCTCCTTTCTGGCCTCCCGCCCGATCCCGGGCGGGTCTCCTCCTTCCCTCCCTTGCAGGGCTGGTTTTGCCCCAACCTCCGCAGGGAAGGGAGGGAGGGAGGCGTCCCCACGAGTCCGGCGTGTCTCTCGGAAAGGGGCCGGGCCGGGCACGGGAGGCTCCACCCGGCCCATCTCGGAGGCCGCCAGCGAAGGGGCAGCCAGGCGCCCGGCGGAGGAGCCCGCGAGGAGCCCAGCCGCCATGGGGTCGCGCCGGGAGGGGGGCCTGAGCCGCGCCTGGGGGCCTCCACTGGGCCGGGAGGGCTGCTGGCAGGCAGCCCTCCTCGCAGGTAAGAAGGATCGGGGCCGCGGGGAGAAGGAGGGCGGCGGGGAAGGGGAGACAGGGAGGGAGGAGGGTCACTTCTGGCCCGGGGTGGGAGGAGAAGGGCTCTCCCACCTTCCACATCTGCCACCCCACATTTAGCAGAGAGCTTGGAAAAGTAATTTTCTTTTTTCTTTTCTTTCTTTGGACCAGAATAACCCCCCACCTGACCATGCTGTCTAAGGATTCTGGGACCTCTAGTCCCATTAAAAAAACAGCCCTCCCCTCACCTTTGTCCAGCGGGCCAAGGCCATTTCCACACTAGCCTGCTATGGGGCTATTCTACTTTCCACATCCTATGGAATTCTGGGGTTTGCAGTTTAGGAAGGGACCTCAAAGGCCATCCTCAAAGGACCCTCTCTAAACTGCAAACTCCAGGATTCCATAGGATATTGAAAGTGGAATGATAGCGCTATAACAAGCTAGTGTGGAAATGGCCCAAGACTTTCTTGTTTAAAGAGGGATGGGTGGTGAGGGAGGGACTGCCTTTTTTTACAGTGTCCTATGTATTTCAAGTGATTTAAGTGTGTTTAAGTTAATGCTTTAAAAGTAGCATTTTCACTGAATCGATGATATGATGCTTTTTAAACTTTGGCACTCCATATTGTTTCGTCTGTTCTGTTTTAACAGGTATTGCAAGCCACTTTGAGTCCCACTAGGGACAAAAGTGGAATAAAATATAAATAAGCGTGGGTTTCCTTTTAAACTGTCTCAGTAGGGAAGTTACTGTTTTAGCAGGAAAGTTACAGGCTAACTCCAAAGAAGATTGTACTGCAACCTTATTGACTAGGGTTTGATTCCCTGCTTGGCTATGGAAGCCCACCGGGCAACCCTGGGCTCATCACACACTCTCAGCCCACAGAAAACCCTGTGATAGGGTCCCCTTAGAGTCACCATGAGTTGGAAATGACTTGAAGGCACACAGCAACAAAGGGGTACCGAGAGCATGACACAGAAGCTTGATGAATAATTTTAATTATAGGGCAAGATTGCACAGAATCCAAGAAAGATACAGGTAATTGACACAAACAGGGTTTGGAAGTTGGTTATTTTTAAATTTTTATGCAGAATTTGGATATTCCTGCATGGCAGGGGATTGGACTTGATGGCCCTTGTGGTCTCTGCCAACTCTAGGATTCTATGGTTATCCAGAATTCCTATGCCTTCCCAGAAGAAACTCTTTAATCCCCTTTGGGGAAACCTCAACATTCGTTTCACAGGCTGGCGATCTAACCTAGCAGGGGTGTTGCAATAAACCAGAGAACTGAGTCCCATAGAGGCATGGGACAGGAACAGGTTGCTTGGAATTCAATCTCAAGAAAGTTCCCCCTTTTTTGGAAATACAGTTCCCAAAAGTTCTTCAGGCAGCCCAGGTGTTTGTACTCCAAAAAAAAAGAAGGGGAACTTTCCCAGACTCTGTTGGAAAGGTGAAGCCACAGGGCCTCAGAGCTGGGTTGCATCTTTAAAAGAAATGTTCCTTAGCACTCTGTGCTTTATAGGTTGAGATAACATTTATGGAATGGAAACAGGTAGGGCTCTGTGTACTCTTAGCCAGTTAAATCTGGTGGTTAAACACACCAGAGGCCTTGGCAAAAGAGTGGACTGGTGCCGGAGCGGTTCCTTGACAGCGCTTGTGCAACCAGCCAAGGTGGTTGATGGAGGCCATTGGCCATCTCAGCAGTGCTGCCCCAAGACATTTTGCTGCCTGAGGGAAAAGTAAAGACAGGACCTACCCAAGATCACTGTGATGCTATGGACAGTTCAGGGGAAAATGTATTTCGTTTATTAGAGGTAATAAAGTAAGCATCTTTCAGGAGGGGTGAGAGAATGGGATGCTGGGAGTCAGTGGTGATTGGTGGAATGTCTGAGCAGATTTGAATAAGGTTGGGACTTAGGACAGTTGCTTGAGGGGGGATGCCATAAGTCGGAGATGACTTGAAGGTGTACAATAACAATAACCAGGAATACAACTGAGGACATAATGGGGATGAAAGGAAGAATATAATGGGAGATAACTAAGAAATAACTTGAAGTACAACTGGCAAATACAATGAGGGATATAAGGAGGGAGGAAATAATGGGATATAACCAGGAATACAACTGGGGATGTAAGGGGAAGGCAATAGGGAATATCACAGAGGGGGAAAGGTGCTGATTTCCAAGAGGAAGTCTTTGGTTTGGAGAGAAGCTCCTCCTCCTGTCTCTTGTACTGCAGCCTCCATCTTGCTTTCCTCCAACCTGCCAATCCACGGTCAGAACCTTACCATCTTGTTGAAACCCTCGAACCCGATTGAAGAAGGAGCGAACATCACTCTGATCCCACAAGTCACCTCCGGCCCCTTCAGAGAATGCCAGTGGCTTCGAGAGATGGAGGTGATCTTGTCCCACAAGGGACTCCAGCCTTTCTTTCTTGAGGTTGGAGAGGCCTACAGCGGGCGGGAGACAATGGGGCAGGACTGCTCTCTACACATCCATGGGGCCATGGAGGAAGATTCTGGGACGTACACTGTGATGATAGACAAAGACGGGGTCTCTTCTGCAAAAGGAGATGTGGACCTCCTGGTGGCAGGTGAGCCTTGCGTTTTCTTTGGCCCTCCTGACAAGAGCGTTGGGAGCACAGGCTCATAGAAATCTCTGAGGATTGGGATACAGAAGAGGTGGGAACCAGATATGGTTGAACTACAATTCCCAGTAGCCCTAGCCATCATGAGAATGTTGGGATTTGCAGCTCAACAGCCTCTGGGAGGTCACAAAATCCCTACCTGTTAGGTATGAGCTTTTGATGGGCTGATGCTATACTTTTAAAAAAATGTTTTTTAAAATTGTTTATTTTTAACAATTCCAACTGTTTTGGAATGAGAAAGGCATTTAAATTTGAAAACTATAATTTCTTGGATTGTATTTTAGCATTGTATCTTTTTATGCAGACTTGCTTTTATCTCTTTATTTTTCAAACTTTCCCTTTTGTGACTCTGTTGTGAGCCACCTCAGAGTCCCAGTTCTATGAGAAAAAGGGGCTATGAGACAAACAAATACAAAAATCCATCCATATATTTAAGATTACCCTTCACCAATCCATGTATTGAAGAAATCTCTTCCTGTCCTAAAAACTGGGCTAAAGCAAGTTTTCCATTTGTGTCTTATTCTGTCAACCTGGCAGGGCTTCTGTCCCTGGGTATGTGTCCACACTCCATCTTTACAGCACTTCAGTCTCATTTTACCTGCCATAGCTTCATCCTGTGGAACCCTTTTGTGATGGACCTAGAATTCTCCACTAGAGAGTTTTAATGTTGTCATTCGGGGACATGCACTACAGAGTTCTAAGTCCCTCAGCAAACTACAGATCCAGTCCTGTAGGAATAGCGGGGTGATGGGGGTGATTCGCCCCAGGTGGTAATGTTTTTGTGGTGGCCGAACCCGTAGCCACGCCCCCACATGCCCTGGCCATACCCCCACGCCTTGAGGCCACGCCCCCATGAACAGTGGCCACACCCTTGAACCATAGCCCCACCCCCTCCACACGCTCCAAGCTCCTCCGCTATACAGATCTGCAGGTGAGAGCTGGTATCAAAGCACCATAAGGACGTAGTATGAAACTGGAGGCCTGGGGGACCCAGAAAGAATGGCACCCCCCGACACAGCCTTTTCTTCTGTTCACAGCAAAGCTCTCCAGAGCTCTTCTGCAGCCGGAAACATCCATTGTGGAAGAGAATGGGGAGGCCACTTTGACCTGTGTGACCTCTGGCAGCTCCAGGTTCACCATCTCCTGGTTCAAGGATGGTGAGCCCGTCCCTGAGACGGACGTGCTTTCTGACCAGGGCCAGAAACTCACTCTGAGGAACACCACCAGGGAGGAGGCAGGGAGCTACACATGTATGGCCAGCAACCTTTTCGGCAATGTCATCAGCAACCCCAGTGAGGTCGTGGTCACAGGTGAGTAGCCACAGACCAACGTGGCTGGCGAGTCCTCCTGGCCTCCTCTCTTTTCAGTGAGTGTGTCCGTGAGGTCACCAATGACCATTACTATCATGTTTCTGGAAAGGGTCCTTCTTGGTGGCTGCCCCTCGACTCTGGAACTCCCTCCCTACAACATCCCTCTCCTTCTTGTGAGGAATGATGGGAGTTGCAGTCTAACAACATCTGGAGAGTTACTTAATTCCCACCCCTGAACTCAGCCATAACATTCTCTCTTTATCCAGAAAGCCCTTATTCCCTAATAGAAAGCAAAGTAATTTAACGTCAGCTTTTATTTCATTTTTTTTTCATTTTTAAAATTTTATTTGAAACAAACACTTATATTCCAAAACATAGTTCTATATATAATTCTATATATAAATGTATTAACGGGAGAAAAGAAGAAAAAATATATGTATAAAATTACAAAAATAGAATAAGAGATGATGCATTCAAGACAATGAGGGAGAAAAAATAACCTATCTCCCCAATTTCCTTAGGTAGTTAATTCCCTATCTAACAAAAACTCACACAATGTATTAAAGTGATAACCATCTCCAAATTCTATCAAACTATTCACTCCAAATCCATAAAAATCTATACAAAGAGAGAGAGGACAGAAAAGAGGGAAAAAGAAAGAAGAAGAAAAAAATTGCTGTGTCTACATATCTAACATCAGCATTAAATGACAACATCCTTCAGTCCTTAAAGACATATTTCTTCCCCTTATCCAGAGATTTGTGGTAATTCACAACAGACCGTGGTGATCGTTGCTGGAATCTTTACTGCAGTCCTGGCCTTTGGAATTGGCATGCTGCTTTACTTCTGGCTTCGTGAGTAAGACCCTGGAATCTGGCGGGGGGCTTGGATTCATGGATCCTGTTCCCAGAAATGGGGCAAGGAGACTGAGGGCCACCAATACAGGTTGAGCCTCCCTTCGCCAAAATGCTTGGGACCAGAAGTGTTCCATATTTCGGATTTGCTTTGGAGCAGAAGTGTTCCATATTTTGGATTATTTTTTTTAATAAAGTACTTTTTGGAATAGTCTCATATCTCATTCATTTGCTAATTGTGTTGTGCATGAGACACAAGGTGACACAGAAACTGAAGATCTGAGAAATGATGGGGATCCAAGCATAATGCTCAGCACAAATCTGCACCTCCTGCCGTTTCACAGAACCTCAGTCTCTTTTTCGCACAGTGCCAAGGGCCTACAAACATTGTAGGGCCCACAAAAACATCCCTAGTGGTACATCAAGGGGAGGCAGGGAGTCAAACATGAGAGGGCCAAAAGAAGCCTTAATGCATCTCTGCTTTTTCCCATCTGGTCTCCGATTCTCTCTCCTTCCCTTCAGGTTTCAGACGTTTGAGAAGAAGGAAGCCTGCCTCTGTCTTTCCCACGCCTGCTGTCCTCAACCTGTCTGCACCTCCGCCTCTGCCTCCGCCTCCACCCTATGAGAATGTTTGCCCTTTGGGACGCACAGGGCCATGGGTGAGTTGTGCAAGGCAGTTCTCCTCCCTCATTGCATCCTGTATCACATTCTTCTGCAGCACTGGCATGATGGGAGGTCTTTAAGAGAATGAGACCATTTCCACACTAGACTGTTAAAGTGCTATTATTCCACTTTCAACCTCCCATGGAATCCTGGGGGCCTTAAAGACCCCTCCCTAAACTTCAAACCCCAGGATTCCATAGGAGGTTGAAAGTGGAATAATAGCACTATAACGGTCTAGTGTGGAAATGGCCTGAAAGACTGGCATCGATTAGGTCACCCTGTGGCACAATGCAATACAATAGCGTTACGGAGGAGTATAGGAAGCAGCCCTGAATCGGGGCCTTTGGGGTCCGTTTAGCTCAGCAGCAGCATCTCTGATGGGCAGCCATGGCTTTGCAAGAATATCTCCTAGAGGTGACCTTGGGGACTAAATGTGGGGCTTCCTACCTGGAAATATGGGGGACACTCGAACACAGCTTTTTAAAAAGTTGCATTAAGCGTCTCTACAGGTTAATCACCAATGGATACTGTTTTTCTTTGAACCCAGGTCAGTCCTGAGATCTCCCCGGAAAATATACACGAGGTAAGTGAAGGTCGTTTGTGCTTCAGCTTTCTCTCGTAAAGGACATTATTGCTGCTTTTAAAAAGAAAAAAGAAGCCACACAAAGCAAGTCCAACTTTTCCAAGCAGTATGCTGAATGTTCATTGCAAATATTTTTGTCGGGTTCTTTCTTCTTCAGAAATGCATACAGCTCTCAATTTTATCAGAGGTTTTTAATTGCCTTCTCACAGAGCTGGGAAAACAAGTTTTTAAAAACAGCTTTGACTGTACCTGTCTCCTTTTTTCGCTCTTCAGACCTTTCAGCCTGGAGTCCGATCCGTGGACGGAGAGGTGAGACGACAGCAAATGGCTCCACAAGCTCCCTTAGCCCTGAAACCCGAATCCCTTTTGCCTTTTGCTGAGATCGATCCTCTCAGCCTCTCAGTCAAGCGACTCTAGGACCCGGTGCAGGAAGCAGTGTGGTGTAGTGGTTAGAGCACTCAACTGCTGGGATCTGAGGGATCCAGGTTCTAATCTCCACTGAGCCGTGAAACATACTGGCTGGCCTTCGTCCAGTCGTCTTCTCTCTCGCTCTCAGCTTGACCCTACCTCAGAGGGTTGTTGAGAGGGCAAAGCAGAAAGGACGAGATCTATACACACATACATAAAATGGAATATAAATCAAAGATTAAACAAATAAATAGATAAATAAATAGATAAAGGCTGGACTTTGCTTCTTCCATTGAATTGGCTTGTGGGTTCTTCTTCATTCATACCTTTTGCCATCTTGACCATGCTCAGAGGTAACCTAACCACACGTGTCCTGGGTATCAAATGTGAAAAGTTGGAGGGCATGAAATAAGCAAAAATGCAAAATAATGCAAATGCAAAATAAGATTCCCAAGCTATTGTCACTGATTAATAATTAAGAAGAAATGCATCTATATTTACTGTACAGTGTACAAGAGCAAGGTTCTTTCCATAAGGGTGGATGAAATATAATTGGAAATAACTGTTATAGAAATAAATAAAAATAAGTTAGAGTTGCAGATTACCACTGTATCTGTCTGTCTGATTTGTTTGCGCCAGAGTCCTGCCCTGGATCACCTTGGAGGAAATGGAGCAAGAATCCTCTGAGCATATACAAAGTGAATTTCCTACAATCTTGAATGAGAGCTACCAGTTCATTCATACCATCCTATACTCAGTTGTCTTGGTGGAAATCCTACTAAACTCAACCAGACTTGCTGCTGGATGACATGTTATTGAGTTGCAATGCCAGGCGTTTAACTGAGACCCTTCCCTTCTATATTTTTTAGATATAGGGATATCTAAAAAATGTAGAAGGGAAGGGTCTCAGTTACACATACACAACCAAAAAAAGACCATCACAAAGGCATAAACAAAACAATAAAATGCTCTGGAATAAAGTAGAAATTAACAATGAAAATGCATACAACCAATATAAAACAAATGAATAATAGTTGCAAAACTGTATGATGTTGGGACAGACCCTCATTTCTCGCTCGATTCGTTTTGCAGTTCCAACCTAGCGATGCGCCCTGGCACTCACACTTAGTCCTAATTCTATCCTTTAAACAGAACCTTCATCTCAAAGAGCTAGAAATTTAAGTGTTCTCACAGAACCAAATAGTTTATTTATGGTGGCGTGTTCTTCTTTGTCAGGCTGACTATAACTATAAAACTATAACTAACTAGCTATAAAACTAACTAACTATAAAAACATTGTGTATCCTTTATTGTTGTAACATTAGAGATAAAGTATCTTGTAAAAGCTCATGTACAGTACAGTGTTGTTACACTGAGCAGTTCAAACTGCTGCCAATAACTCCCAGCCTTAGTCACCATTCACTGTGTCTTTTCTGCAGCTGTTTAAACAAAACCAAGCCACCATCTCTGGCCAAGATCTCAGTCAAGGCTCTTGGCAAATGGCATCTGTGCCTCATACATAATTCCTCTCCTCCATCAGCCCACCGTGCTGGGTTTCACTCTTAAGATACCATTCCAGTGGTTCTCAACCTGTGGGTCCCCAGATGTTCGTGGACTTCAGCTCCCAGAAGCCCCAGCCACTATGGTCAATGCTCAGGGCTTCTGGGAGCTGAAGTCCATGAACATCTGGGGACCCACAGGTTGAGAACCACTGTACTAGTCCTGTCACCAACAACCAGCTGACTCCTAACACAATGTCACACATGCTCTATGAATACTTAGCTATGTACAAGAGATGCCATAGAACTCCCCTGGTGAATTGCAAAGAAATGTATCAGGGCACAAGCAAGAATATCCTGATTCACACCAGGTTCTGGCGCATCACTATCAACTGGGAAACTGGCTTCCTTCCATCAGCCAACCAAAATGGAATCTAGGGGCAAGAGGTTAACATACCTTCCAACTGCCCCAATTTGGCAGAAGAAGTCCCAATTAATCCTCTGTCATCCCACTTTTACGACTGCTTTTAAAATGTCCTGGTTTGTCCCTCCTCCTTCCCCTTTTGTGCTGAGCTCACTTCAGCAGCCACAATTGCTTTCAAAGTGTGAAAAGAGCTTGCACTCAATTAACTCAATTAATTTCCCACTGGAAATTTGTTGAATTAGGAATATACGCGCGCTTGAATGAGGAATATATGCATGCCTGTTTGCATTCCTACAAAGAACCAGGGAAAGTTACTTTTGAGGACTACACTGCTAGAATCACTCCTCCAGCCTCCAAGGCAACTTTCCCAAGCTCTCTCCCTGCAACTACATTGGCATCATCGCTGCCTAAGGAAAGGGCGAGGCAGCTGCTGGGTTGAGTGTTCCACCACAGGATTCAAAGACAGCTTTGATAGTATGAACTTATAAGAAAAACAAAAGGGAGATTTTGCTTGGAGGAAGTGCAGGCTCAGAGAAAACGTGTTTGGAGATTGGGCAAAGGGTGAAACATTTTTGTTGCCAAGTTCCTGTTGTCTGGTTGGATTTTGTAGCAAGTGCAAGAGAGATCATCCAGAGCTTCAGCGGAGTAAATCCACATGGGGTTAACACACTTTAAGATGGGCAGGATCTGTGTCCCCACAGATAGTCTGGTTCAATAGTTGCAGTGGCTGTATCCCCACACACTCACTGAGGTCGCTCTGAAGAAGCAAAATGAGGCAACAAAAAGACTTTGGAGACATGTTCTAGAGACCTAGAAGCTACTCTGAGATGATAGCCATGTTTGCTAACAGCTGCGGGGGTTCATTGACTTTTGCCTAAAATGAATGTTTTGGTCAAAGATGTTCCTCTCTCTCTCTCTCTCTCTCTCATTCTCTCTCTCGCTCTTTTTCACACGGCAGCCTCTGTCCTGAGTTTTTGCTTCCTGTTGGCTGGAGCCCAGAGTGTGACTACAGCTATCACGGTGGACCCACCAAAGCCTATAGAAGGACAGAGTGTCACCCTAAGACCAGCAGCCACCCCAGGAGCCTCTGGTAGCTGCCGCTGGTACCGAGGAGGAGCTGCTGACAGCAACATCATCCTCATCTATTACCTCCCTCCAGGCTCTGGGGAGTCAGAGGGGGATAGCTACATGGGGCGAGAGATGGTGGACTCAGACTGCTCCCTTCACATCACAAATGTCAATGTAAACGACTCTGGAACCTATCGAGTCCGAATGGACAGACCTTGGCCAACTGCAACAGGGGAAGTGGACCTTGTGGTCTCAGGTAGGTTGAAGGTCTTCTTCATTCATCCTGCCTTCTTTATGAGCTAGGAGCAGTCTCCTCCACTGTACTTTGAGACAGAGAGCTCTGAGAGTTTCCCCCGAGTATCTCACGCACTCCTAAAATGCATTTCCCCCCAAAGAGGAGTTCCTTAAAGGAGTCTGTTTTCTCAGCACAGATGACAGGTGATAATCTTGGAGTTATTTAGTGAGGCCTATCGCCAGGAGATGGCCAACTTGTTTTGTACTTGTCAACTGCAGGGGCTTCGGTCTCAATGGGGTGTTGAATTCACTCTCAGGATCCAAAGTCCTGAGCCTATATTAGGGATATAATTCAGCCACTTAGATGGCTCCTTAACGTTTAAACTAAAACCCAGGGTGGATTGACCGCTTCCCTGATATAGAAGCCATCTGCTGCCTCTGAATAACTGATGCTCAATAGCATTTCTAAATTACTCATTTGCTGAGCATGAAATGCTTGTTTCCCTTCATGTAGTAATTTAGTTCTGGATTTCCTGCACGGATGAGTGGGTGGTGGGCTAGACGGCCAGCAAGACCCCTCCCAGTTCTGTAAAATTGCCCATTTCTGGACAATTTAATGGCTTGGTTATGTATCCTGCATTCCAAAAAGATCTCTGCTGTTTGCAGATGTAACCAACACGCAGTCTCTATGCTTCTTGCACACATATATTGATGTCCCCACACGGCACCCACTGTAACGCTGTGTCTTTTCCACCCTTAGAGGTTCTGTCCAAACCCACGGTGTCTGTCTCCCCCACTCCTTTGACTCTCTTCAACTGACTTGTGGCACCAGCGCTACCCTTGCCAAAGTCATCTGGCTCTTGGACGGGAGTCTGGTGGAAAACAACTCCCGAACCCAACTCTCTGACCATAGCCACACCCTGGCCGTCCAGCAAGTTCTACGTGGTGATGCTGGGTTTTACCAGTGCCAAGTGTCCAAACCAGCTTTCAGTGAAATGAGTGACGCCTTGTATGTTCCCGTGATCTGTGAGTATGAAGCTTCTTTGGCCACGACTTCATTCTGCCCCAGAATTAACATTCCCTTCCATTGGTTGGTGGGTTTATTTAATATTTCAGTGGTTCTTAACCTGCAGATCTCCAGGGGTCCACGATGCTCTCACAGGGGGTCTGGGAAACACTCAGAGGCTGCTCAGAGAGTCTCCTCCCCACAACAGAGCTGTGATCCTGCCATGGGAACCCTAGTGGTGAGGGTGAGTGATATAGACCATCCTTCTCCAACATGACAGCTCTGGGGTAAGTCAGAAGACAACGTCCATCCTCCCCAAGCTGCAAGGCCACAAGACTGTGATGGAGAGGATGCTGGGAGTTGTTGTCTAACACCTCCTGGAGGGGACAGATTGGCAAAAGCTGCCTTTTGAATGTGAGCTCTCAGGCACCTTCATGCAGTATCATTACAGTGCTATGATTCCACTTTGACCACCATGACTGCATCTTAGGGAATGCTGGGATTTGTAGTTTTGTGAGGCACTAGTGTTCTCTGGCTGAGGATTCCAAGTGCCGCCCCCTAAATGGCAAAACCCAGGATTCTTCGTCCAGGAAGAGACTCAGGCTCTTCAGACTCACATCTAGGAAAGTAAGAGAGGCAATTAGTTTCTTCCATGTCTTGCATATTCGCCTGGAATCGTCAATTCAGAAGCTGATTTTGCATTTTCCAAAACTGTCTTTCAGAATAGGTGTCTTTCTGGGAAGGATTCTTTCAAACTTTGAAGAAAAAGGAAGGGGAAGTCATAATACCTTTCACCTAGTTCACAATTCCTAACCTGTTTGCATTGTTCTCTTTTGTCCTAGATGGACCTGACACTCCTGTAATTGCACCGTACAGAAACATTTACTCTGAGCAATCTGACATCAGGCTCTCCTGCGTGGCCGATGCCTTTCCAAGCGTAATCTATACTTGGCTCTTCAATGGGAAGGTCTACGGCAGTGGAGAAGAGCTGATCATCCGAGATGTTAGCAAGAGGCAGACTGGCAATTACACCTGCCAAGCACAAAATGTATTGTCTCACAATACGGCAAGCACCACCCTTGAGATCCCAGTGGTGGGCAAGTAGACCCACTGAGGTCCCCTTTCACCCCTGTCCCAACTGTTTTAGGTACGTTTCTGCTTCCTGCTCCTTTCCTGCAACCTCTGCCCTGCTGCTCCTAAATGGTGTTGATTTTTGAGCATTAGAACCATGGAGCATTACAGCTGGAAGGGGCCATCTGGCCCAAACCCTGCCTTGCAGGAAGGTAAAACCTTGTCCATCCGATCTCAGCTTGAAAAGCTCCAAAGAAGAAAAATTAGGTAGAATCTCTCTTGCCCCTTTTGATGAATTGCGCTGAAGGTTGGGCATGCCAGGTTTGATTCATTTCTCTCTGCAGTTCCTCATTCCATGCCAAGCTTTAATCAGGTAAGATAATCTCTGTATCAGTCCCTTTAAATTGTTTTACCTGGTTTTAAAATGATTGATGATTTGATGTATTTTTAGTCGGTTAAATTAGTTATTGCTACTTATTGTCTTAAATTGATTTTATTGTGTAATCCCAGAGATTTCCAAATATAAGACAGAATATAATAAATAACAAATAATTAGTATATAATTTAAGTAAAGAGAAATAAATAAATAATAAATAAATAAATGTGTCTCTCTGTCATCCTACTGACCCTAAAAAGCAGAGGGATGTAGGAACTCCATTGATCTCCATGGGGGTAGAAGATGGGTAAAGCAATGGGTCGGTGTTATTCTTCTAGTCCTCCCTGGGACTCTTTTGTCTACATGGGTGACTGGGAGATGCTTCGCACTATGATCCCACTTTAAGTGCCATGGTTGCACCCAACAGACTACTGGGATCTGTATTTTAGGGATGCCTTAGAGCTCCCTGGCTGAAAATTTTTCCCAAACCAACAATCAATGTTTTCTACCAATGAAAAGAACGGTCTATAGGTTGTTGCAGACCAACCCAGAATCAGAACTTGGAAAACTTCCTCTTTTCTCCCCCTCTTCACCCAGTGCTACCACTACTTCTTCTTTGGACTATAGTTACCAAAATCCTGAAATCAGCTTGCTGGTTTGGGGATTCTGGGAATTGCACTTTGAAAAAAGGATCTTTTCCATGTCAGTCCAGAACTTTTTTTAAAAAAAAAACAATGTTTCTCAATATGTTCAAATTTGGCATTTAAATCCACTGCTGGGCTTTAACATGATAGCTTCTTTCACTGTGTTTTAGCTGTTGTTCAGCACCATAACTGATTGCTTCTGCTTTGGTTTGATTTTCAATGTTGTATTCTGTTTTAATTCACGTTATAAGATGGCTTGGGTTTTCCCTGGGAAACAGGCAGGATTTTAACTGAATTTTAATTGACCAGATGTATAAATCTTAACTGAACTGCTCTGGTAGGAACTCAGGAGAGGGAAGGTAAATATTTAAGCTTCAACATGGAAATGCTGAATTGATGTAGAACGGAGTCAGAGACACATTCCAACGAAGACAATATTGGAGTGTTTACATAAAAAAGTGGGTGTGACCCTGTGACGTTGCTTTATATCAAGTTGGATTATTGGTCTGGTACTCCACAGCTGAACTTTGGCTTGCCAGAGTCCCCCAGAATGTCTCAGGTAGAGAGCAGAGGTTATAGGGCTCTCTACCCAGATGCCCACTGGACAGATAATGGATGGGGAAAGTATGTGTGTGGGTGTGTTTGCACTCCTGCACAGAGCTTCAGGAAGTTACTTTCTAGGACCACACTCCTAGCATTCCACAGACAGACAACTGACTCTCCCCAGCAATGTTCCGGCCCCTCGGGTGGCATCCTTCCTGCCCGGCCCCAGAAGATGGTGAGGCAACTGGATTCATTCTTCAAATGAGAACCAGTGTGGGGAAGGAGTTTCTCTGACTCTGGAGACCAGAGTTCGAATCCTTGCTCAGACATGGAAACCTACTGGGTGATCTTGGGTGTGTCACACTCTCTCTCTGTCTCAAAGGGAGGCAAAGACAACCGCCTCTTTCTCCCCTCCCCTCCGCCTCCAAGGAAGAAATCAGGCCAAGAAAATCCTGTCGTAGGTTTGCCTTTGGTCAGAAGCAACCTGGAAGCTGATAGCAGCAGCAGTTCTTCCAACACAGCTCTATTAATATGAGTTCAGACAAAAAACAAAAGGGAAGTGTGGCTTGGAGGAAGTAGAGGCTGAAGGAAAACACAGTTCTAAGAAGCAGCGTCACAAGCCAAAGATTTTTCACTCTCAGTTCCTGATGCCTGTTTGGCATTTCAGCCAAGGTTCAAGAGAAGGGAGTCAGAGCTCCAGCTGTGCGAATGCATACAGCGCCCGTGCCTGAAGATGGCCAGGATAGTCTGCTGCCCTGAAAAGGGGATCACCCGGCAGAAGTGGCTGTTTGCAGGTGAGTCGCTTGGGCCGTGGAATAGGAAAGACCGTGAAGGATTCCTTGACAAAACTGGTCTCTGCAAATTCCAATACAGATTGACCTGGATACCAATACAAACTGATCTGTAACTTAACTCTTCACAAGTTCCACACTTCTGGGTGTTGCAATGCAGCTCTTGGATGTTTAAGGCTGTGATCCTATGGATACTTATATGGGAGTAAGTCCTACTGGATGGACACAGTGCTGGGGGGACAATGGAGTCATTCTTTCCCTCCCCAGCTACAGCCCTGGGGAATAACCTGGGGGTTGATTCTGCTTTGAGTCTCAATCACAGCTTGGCAGGAGGTGCGTTTGTGTTTTCTCTCCCTGGCACAGAAATAAGTCTTGGGGCTGAAACTTGCTTTCTTTTTTCCCTTGCCATCTTTCTGTAGCAGCTCTTCCTCAGAGATACACACAACCCTGTGCTTTCTAGGAGCTTGGATTGTGTCGTTAAGTGCCACGCCCTGTCAGCTGTGGACGTGGGCACGCCTGTGAATGGGAGGTCTCCAGAATCCCCCCACTCTCATCACATCCACAGCCTGCAACCCTGAGGATCCCTGAGCAGATGGCTGGACTGGATCTGGCTGCCCTGAAGGGCCTCCCTCGCACCCAAAGTCCTTTCTCCTGGGAGTCCTTTCTCCCCCTCCAAAGGTCCAGGAGTGGAACCTGCTCTGCCACACACAGTCCTGACATTCAGATTAAGGCACACACAATTTTTTTAGAAGGTGGTAATACAGAGTTTCAAATACATTTACCATCTTCCACATAGGATGCTGAATATCCACGTGTGGGACTGCGTTATGCAACCCCTATGCTGAATACCAATCTAGCACAATGTGCACAGATAAAATGGTCCATGCATATGCCTGACAACCCATGGTGGAGCTACAGTGTGCAATGCGCAAAGCATAGAGGCAATGTCCATCCACACACTGCTCTCTGCACTCTAATGCGCTACCGCATGTGCCTACATCCCACATGCTGGAGCCCACTTCCTCCCCATCAGCTGGATATGATCGCTGCACGCTGATAAACAAAAATCACTTGAGGTTATAACTTTGTAGCTCACTCACAGGATGCCTGCCATTCTATGCTGCCATCAGCCCTTGGCTCTTTGATCAGTTGCTTGCACCCATTAATCCCTGCCAGGTGTCCAAGAGCCAGGACTGGGGGCATGGAGCCCAGAACCGGGGAAGGGGGCACTTGAGTCGTCCCCCATGAGACCAAGCTAGGAGGAGTTGACCATCCCACACCCCTGGAAATGATCGGACAAAAGTGGACCACCAAGACTCCTGTGTCCTTGAGCCTCCTCAGGAAACATCAGCCAGAACTGGACTGAATTACAAAGCACTGAGAAAGATTAAGACAGCTTTGCATACTCTCCAAGTGTCCCCATTTGGCAGGGACATCTGCTGTCTGTTTTTCAGATACTTTTAATTGTCCTTTTCCTTCTCTCATTTCCCCCCTTTGTTCTCAGATTACTTTGTTCCTGTAAACTGAGTTCAAAGTGCAAAACTAGTTTGCACTTAATTCATTTGGCAAAGGAGAGGAGAGAAGGGGACAGGATCTTTCTCTTCCCTACAAGCTCAGGGAAAAGCAAACTGCAATAGCCTCTCCTTGCTTGTCTGTCCTTCCTCAGTCATAACTCTTGCTCTCTTGGCTATATTTGGGAATCCTTGGGTGCACACCTCCTGGTTTTCTTATGTGAAATTGGGGGGGGGGATGCTGTCGTCCCTGAATCCTCCCTGGAATAATCTAGGCTGCCTACCCTCTCTCCTCAGTGTGCTTGCTTGGGGGCAAAATACTCTGAACACAAGGAGGGGACTTTGAAGTGCACATTGTGGTGGAAGAATCCTGATATTTAGTGAAGTTTGAATGCTAATGTAGGGGAAAAGTCATATGCCTCCACCTGGGAAGCCTTTGCAAGAAGGTGAAATTAATCACAACCTCCCCGCCAATGCTGAGCCGCCCTCCTGCCTGAAAATCAGTTCCAGGGTCCTGCACTGAGGTCCGTTTGTCCACCTAATTCTTGCTTCCAAAAACCTTCAGGGGTCTACCCTGGTGGGCAATTTGGAGGTTGTTGAGGATCTGCAGTGCCAGACCCAAGTGTAATTCACATCGAGGAGCATGCAGAGGACTCAGGGATGTTCTACACATTGCAGTGACGCACTATGATTCCACTTCAGCTGCCACAACTGCATCCCAGGGAATCCGTGACTTTGCACTTTGATGAGGCACCAGAGCTCCCTGGCTACAAACCCACAATAACTCTTTCTAAACGGAATTCTCAGGATTCCACAAGGTGGTTGCCATGGCAGTTAAAGTGGATTCATAGCACTATCACTGTGTTGTGTGAAAAAAACCAGAGAAAGAAAAAGGCAGAATATTGACTGCAGCACACTGAGGAACTCCTTCTTTATCTAAATAACCAGAGCAGTTAAAGACTTTATTTGTATTTCTTTTCACTATTCATCTTTTAGTTCAATAATTTGGATACTACAGTGGTTGTATCCCAACATACTGGTTGAGGTCTCTCCAAAAAATCAAATGAGGTAACAAAGACTTTTGAGATATGTTCTAAGGACCCAGAAGTTGCTTTGGGATTATAGCCATGTTTGCTGGCAGCTGTAGGGGTTCACTGATTTTTGCCTCAAATTGAGGTTTTGCCCAAACTGATGTCCCTTCTCTCTCTTTTTCCACACTGCAGCCTCTGTCCTGAGGTTTTGCTTCCTGTTGGCTGGAGCCCAGAGTGTGACTACAACTGTCACGGTGGACCCACCAAAGCCTATGGAAGGACAGAACGTCACCCTAAGACCAGCAGCCGCCCCAGGAGCCTCTGGTACCTGCCGTTGGTACCGAGGAGGAGTTGGTGACAGCAACATCATCCTCATCTATTACCTCCCTCCAGGCACTGGGGAGACAGAGGGGAATAGCTACACGGGGCGAGAGACGGTGGACTCAGACTGCTCCCTTCACATCACAAATGTCAATGTAAATGACTCTGCAACCTATCGATTCCAAATGGAGGGACCTGGGCAACCAGCTGAAACAGGGGAAGTGGGCCTTGTGGTCTCAGGTAGGTTGAAGGTGTTCCTCATCCGTCCTGCCTTCCTTATGCTGAGAGCCATTTTCTCCAATGAACTTTGAGGCAGGGAGCTCTGAGAGCTTCCCCAGAGAGTCTCACATTCTCCCCAAATGCGTTTTCCCCCAAGAAGGGGTTCCGTGAAAGAGTCCGTTTTCTCTGTGAAAGAGGAGAGGTGATAACCTTGCTAGAGTCATCTTTTAGCTATTAGATGTGGAAGTAAAATCGTCTTGACGATGCCCGTTCAGCTGCCTCTTGATGCACTTTAACCACAGTGGTCCTCTTCTCAGTCAATGTAGTTAAAGAGAGCCGATTTGATTATTCTGGAATTAAGGGAATGGTGTCTTGTGAATATAGTGTGAGGTGTACCACTGAGCGGGTGCCGGCATTCTGGTGTGTAAAACCGTTGCACTCTTCAGTCTGCTGAAGGCAAGCTGATCCAGTCTTGAACTAAATTTCACAAGGAAAGAAAAAAGAGTTCTCCATTTTGAGTGAATGCTGTAGGCACAAGATTTGTACTTCATGGTAAGTCAGGCTGTAGGTTGTTGAATTCTGGCTTCTTGTTTTGTCCCAATTCATCTTCACTAACAAGCCAGCTGTAGCCCACAATTAGAAGTCATGGCTTGTTGTCAGCTCACTAAGTCCAGCTTGTTTAAATCATGCTTGTGATTGTGAGCCCAGAAGTGTGGCTTGTGCCACGCCGATTTTCCCAGCTGCCCCTTCTGAAAGAAGCTGAAGAGATAGAGAAACAGGGTAGAAAAGGGGGTTCAGTTTGGGCCAGAGGACAAACAAAATACAAATCACAGTTTATATAAACTGTGGCTGGGAATGAAATGTTCTTGGAGTAGAACTCCCAGTAGTCCCAAGCCAGCATAGGCAAAGCTGAAGGATGCTGGGAGCTGTAATCCAGCACCATCTCAAGGCCTGCACCCATCTTTGGGTGGTGTGGAAATGAAGCCAGTTCCTTCCTTCCTTCCTTCCTTCCTTCCTTCCTTCCTTCCTTCCTTCCTTCCTTTCTCTTTCTCTCTCTCTCCTTCCTTCCTTCCTTCCTTCCTTCCTTCCTTCCTTCCTTCCTTCCTTCCTTCCTTCCTTCCTTCCTTCCTTCCTTCCTTTTTGATCATCTTTCCCCCACCTCTTTGGCTTCCTCAGTAGCAATGAACAAGTGCTGGCTGAGCATTGAATAGAATATGACAGATAGATCTCTTGTTTTTCTCAAGGCTACTCAGAACAATACGCTTTAAGAGCAGAAATTTTCCCTAGTCTTTGCAGGTGTGAAATAAGGGACTGTCTTTTTATGCTGAGGACAGAGATGGTCCCAGATATTTTGCTGCCTGAGGCAGAACAGAAATGCCCCAATCCTCCCCTAAATCAAGGCACATATTTAACCAAAGCAAGCCAATTTATTTTGGCCCAACAGGCAGAAGAATGACATCTCCCTCATTCTTTGAAAGTTCAAATAAAATAAGAACAGATTAAGCAAGTATCAATTGGTAGACATTTTGTAATATCCAATCATGTGCTTCATCCAAAATAGAATGGATGACTGGGCAGCAAAGAGATCAGGCTGCATGGTGTTATTTTAAAACCTGATCAGTCCATAGAAATTATCTGGAGCCAGTACACTAGTGACAGCAGTATATGTTCCTGATACGAAGAAGAAGGAAGGTGGGTTTGCCTAAACTGTGAATCCCCGTCAGAAGCTAGCCCAGGCCAGCAACCACATAAAGGAATCAGAGCCAGTGAAGAGATACTGTGAACGTTGTGTGCCACTCTGCAAAGCTGCAGGAAGCAAGCCAAGCTGCTGCCGTGCTGCCCAGAGACAGTTGCTTCCAGGCCAGTTCTCACAGCCCAAAGGGTGGAGTGAGTATGTTTTGCTACGGAAGTTGTACAGGATCCCTCCAGGCACCACCCAGCTTGTGCTGCAGAGCTTTCCAGCGTGAGCTGCAAATACTGAAGTAGGTGGGCTGTGCAGTGGCGGAGTGTGTGTGGAGGGGGAGGGGAGGGGCGCGGGGCCACTGCATGTGGGAACGTGGTTGCAGTGTGGGGGGGCATAGCCAGAGTGCCTGGGGGTGTGCCCAGGGTGCACAGAGGCATGGCTACAGGCCAAAACACCCCAAAAACATTGCCCACTGGGGTGAACCCCCCGACCCCCGTCCCTACATGAGTGGGGATGTGGGTTATCAAATACTGTACGTGTGTGTTCTAGCAAACTTTCTAGAATGAATACAAGAACCAGTAGTGATTCATTTGGCTTGGGCACCATTATGACCAAAATGTTGGTGCAGGAGACAGCCAGGTCTCCAGTTGCACAGGGACGGAGGGGGTAGTACGCCCCAGGCAGCAATGTTTTTGGGGCGTTCCAGCCTGTAGCCATGCCCCCTGTGTGTCCTGGCCACACACACGCACACACACACATCCACACACACCTTGGCCATGCCCGCATCCACCGCACCCCCCCAGCGCCCAGTTGCCATGCCCTTCATGCCATAGCCCCACCCTGTCCTGCCCCCCCACGTATATTTCAGGCTCCACCACTGCAGGAGGATCTTACACAAACTCCATGGCAATTAACAGGAGTCATGTATTTAAGGGTGACCGGGTAGTCTCTGGTTGGATCACACTCCTTGTTAAATAGATGAACAGAGAGTTCAGTTTGGACTTTCCACTCTGACACCAAAATGGCAGACATGCCCTGGCTACCAGAAGTTTGTCTATTTATACTGCAGGAGGATTTCAGTGAAGTTGGCTTTTCAATTTAGCCGTGAACATGCATGGAGGTAGAATTTGTGGCCTTTGTGTACCATGTACACAGAATTTCCTGACGGTCAGGGCTGTCCAGCAGCGGAATGTGCTGCCACGGAGTGTGGTGGAGTCTCCTTCGTTGGAGGTTTTTAAGCGGAGGCTGGATGGCCACTTGTCGGGAGTGCTTTGAGGGTTTTCCTGCATGGCAGGGGGTTGGACTGGATGGCCCTTGTGGTCTCTTCCAACTCTACATTTCTATGATTCTATGATTCTATGATTCTATGTTTGCTTGCTGTACTGTAGTCCACTATTCTATGGGACTTGCATTGTTTCTGTGCCTGTCCTCACAATTTGGTGGAGGGTATCAAACTGTAACAGATACAGTTGGAAACTGAAATTTTAAAAATCTGTACATTTGGGAGCAAGATTTTACCCGAAATGCAAATATGGATTTGAGGTATGTAAACCGTGAGCATTCGGATAGTTGCTATGATACTTGCATGGTGAAAAGGTAGAGATATATTACTAGATTAAATGTGTGAACTCAGCTTGATTGCTGCTTGTGTGACTATTGAACACTTGACTTCTCGGAGCTGAATGTGTGAAGTGCATTTGCCAAAAGAAACTGAGGTGATTTAAGTTGTTATTGAAGTTCTTTTTAGTAGTGGTTGTCCTTTTATACATGGAAGACCTTACTTACCTTGCGGTTGTTTTTTAAGGGAAGACTTTATGTGTGTCAAACACTTGTGGACCCTAAATGGTCCACATGTTGCTGTGACGTGTACAAAGAAAACAATTTGTGCAGAAAAGAATACTTCTTCTGTGAAAAATTCTGCACAGCAATATGATTTTCTGCAGCCACAAGGGTGTTCCCTGCACAGAAAACGCTGTTTTCCATGCAAAGCAATCACCTCCGAATTTTGCATAGGATAAGTCCCTAATTGCAAAGATACTCATCAGTCCAAGATTCTTGTCCTCAGGGTTTCTCAACCCTCAAAAAGACATGTTTTTTGAACATTGCTGAATATTTTTTAATATTCCTTCTATCTCTATGCATTATCTGCAAATTTTGCAAAAAGGGTGAGGAGGGGAAGAGAGAAATTCCAATGACATGATGGTGATGATACAAAGGATGAGAATAGTAGCAGGAAACAGGGGTTTGAATGAGATCCAAAACATGGTGGGAAAGACTGGCTGAACATCTCAGGGTTCAGATCTCAGCTTAATCCTCTGTTTGCCAATGTAAGATCCTTCGCAAATGTAGCACTGCCCTTTTTAACTAGTGTAATTGGGGTTTCTTTCCTCCCTCCCCTTGGCTGATCCTCTAAGCATGTACTTAGTACATTAGTGGAATAGATGTAAAGATCTCGAACACACACACATATGTATGTGTGTGAACAGACATACACAAACAGGCCACCATTGTTGGCTTAACTCTTGAATAAATTAGTAAACTTCTCTTGCTTCTCTTACTGAGGGATATATAGTTCACCCTGTCTCAGCCAACTTCTGGGGATTCTTGGCTTTCCATTTAAAAAGACGAAATTTCTAATCTTAAAGGTTGCAAATAACTGCTGGGTGAAATAGCTGGGTGAAATAGCTGCTGGGATCTCAGAAGCCAAATGACAGTTGAATAGCATTTCCAGGGACTTGAGGGGGTAGCCCTCCAGAAAAATTTGTACAAAGCACAAATGGAAAGATAAGTTATGCAAATAACATAAAGTAGGCAAATTCGCAAAATTTGCCAAAAAAGTTTAGAGCTTCAGGATGCAGAGCTCTTGCTGTGTAATTGCTCCATGTCAACCACAAAAAGATTACAAAAAGTTCAGATTACGACACCTCCCTTTCATCACTGCCTCATGGTTCCACCATTGTTATTTCTATCTTAATTTTCTTACTGGGTGAATAGACACACCACAGGTATTTTTTTATCAATAGCACTAAGGGTTGTCCATCTGGACACGTCCGAGCCCAAGGAATTCACTTGTTCCTTCGAGTTCTTTTATATCCCACCTTTCTTTCACCATAGGAGGCACAGAGCAGCTCTCAGCACAGATGAAAACAAAGCAAAGCTAAAAAAAGACAGTGATGATGATTTTTAAAGTTAAACAAGCTATCTTATTAAGACTGTACTTATTTAAGAGCTGCTAAGATCAGGAGGTTTCAGAAGGAGTTCAAAAAACTGAAAGCTAGTTCCCTGTGCCCGTTCAAAAAGAGACTGCTCATACATTCATACAACTATCAACCAATCAATTACTTTAATTATACCCCCTTTTCCCCCCGAAGCCTGGGATTTAGGATGCTGGCCATAGTTTTTCAGACAATCTGGACCTAAGCCGTAGAACTGGACCATCCTGAAGCATAATGTACACACATCTCAGACTATGATATTTCTAAAAAGATCTCATAAAACGCCTCTTACAGCTCATTACCTGGACAGTGGGGCCTTTCAGTTCTAGGAAAAATCCAGATCCTGACCTTGTTTCTGTTTCTGACAGTTTGAGTGGTTTCCACCTGAACTGTTATTGGTCTTTCTGTTGCTGACACTTACAGGACAGAGTCCAGGACTTTGTACTATTGTCATGTTGCTTCCCAGCAGAAGCTAATTATATGGCTAGATTAAAAGGGAGAAGCCAGCAATAACATTTAAAAAAAAAAAAAAGCAAAAGCAGCATTTCCCTATTTGTTTGTTCTGCTGTTTCTCTTCCAAGAATCTGCGAATCACTTCTTTGTTTGCCCTGACTCCTGCCCCACCCTTTCACCTGTGCTTCACCCACCACCTCCAATGGCCACGGTCTGTAGAATCCTAAAGAGATTGCGGGATTGCAGGGATGTCCCCTCTGCTACAACCATCCCCTTCTTTTTTTGCATTTGTGTCTTATGCCAACAAAACTCCAAATAGCATGATGATTTCTCAGTCACCCTGGGGAATCTCCAAGCTGACAGAGTCCTGTTTTACTGAGAACGGTGTGTGTAAGGCATTGCATTGCGCTTGCAATCTGTTTCTCTCTGTGTGTCCCTGCATAATCTCTGTATAATAACATCTGTTCTGCTGGATGCTGGTTTCACCAATACGAGAGCAGCTGCTGTTTGAGTCATAAAGGCACCATGGGGCCCCTGGGGATCCTCTAAAGGGGCACGGATGGGAAACTTCTCAGCACCCTATGAAGCTAGTAATTTCCATGGCTCCTTGCTGATCACTGCTTCTTTTGAAACTGTTTTGAGTGTATTCGTATACGCAAAGAAGCGAAACAAGGGTACACAAACAGAAGAGAGAGAAAGGCCATTTCCGCACAGGGTATTTGAAACAGTGCAGTCTGTCCTCCGGGGAGGACATCTGCACCTGGGAGCGGACTGGGACTACTTAAGGTAGATCCGCACCTCAGCCTGCTCCGGAACGACCCCAAGTGGTCGTCCAGCGTGCTTTTGAAAGACCGGAAAAATCAGGTCTTTCAAAAGCACGGAGCGCGCCACTCCGAGCCTGCTCCCTTGTGCAGATTTGCAGGCTCACACCAATGCGATCCTGCGATCTGCCGGGGGCAGGCTTTAGGCTGGTGAGCTTCAGCGGTTGGTCGAGACCCTCGACCAACCGGCAGCCGCCATTTTCAATGCCGGAGCAGTGTGGAGTGACGAGCACGCACTGCTCCGGGGCAGCCTGGACCCGACCGGGGAGCCGAAGATCCGGTGAGTAGCGGCACCAGGCGATTCCCTCATCCCGTGCGGAAAGGGCCCAGAGAGAGAGAGAGATTTCTGGTTTAAATACTTCCCCAAGCACCCCAACCAAGTTAAGGGGCATTTGTCCACTGGCACCTGAGTTGTTTTGATAACAGACAGAGGCAGGAAAAAAAATCCTCCTGCAGTTCTCTTCAGTCCTCACCCCCGGCAGTAAAAATGTAATGCTAACAAGTCAAATAGCAAACAACGTGCTGCCCTGTCATGCCACCCAGCATTTTCTGTCTGCGGTGGGGACTCCCTCTGCCCTGCCTCCTGTATAACCTCATAAAAGCACTTGCAATATCTTCCCCATGTTCCCCTGCAGAATGTCCAGCATCCTACACCGTCCCCATGGCTATAATTGTTCAATGTCTCAGAAGGACAGGAGACAGACCCCCGGGACTGAGCGTCAAAACGGACAGTCCAATATATTGTTTAAAACAAAGAGAGAAGAACCCGAACTTTATTCTCATTACAGCCTCTGAGATACTGAAGTTGATGCCAATTCAGTGTCCGTACCAAATCACGTAGTCACTCGCTTTTCCCTCAACTGTTCATCTCAAAGATCATTGCAGTTTGTAAATTCCTTATGATTTGTATTTTTTTTAAAGTGATGGCATCAAGAAAAGCTACAGGGGGGCTGTGTTAAACTTTGTTAAACTTCTCCCCAGGTTCCTCTTCCTTTCCCCAAACCAGAGAAACAGCACCAAATTGCACCCCAGCACACACCATTTATGCACACTCATTTCCTCTGTTCATGTGTGCTTCTTCAGAACCACCCACGGCCTTATGGATGTTCAAATTTCTTGAACATTTCACTATATATATATATATATTTTAAAGACACTTCTACAGTAGCTGGACATGCTCTGGAAACCCTACAACCTGCAGCATTCTTTAGCAGCAGTGTCCTGAAGGGATTCCTTCCTTTCTTGAAGAGCAACCCAAACATGGGATTCCTTAATGACCAAACTAGATGGGACCTTGTCTGGATTCAGGGGCCGCGAGGTCAGCGAATGGATGACTGTCTTTCTATTTTGTGTCCAGGAGTGCTCTCCAGCCCCATCCTGACAGCTTCAGAATACCTGCCACTTGAGAAAGAGAATGTCATCTTGGAGTGCCACACCTCCAGCAGACCTGAAGTCACCGTCTCCTGGTACAGGGATGGGAAACCTGTCCCAACTAACTCAATACCTTCTGGAAATAGCAGAAGCCTTACTATATACAACTTCACCAAAGCAGATGATGGGAATTATACATGTGTGGCTGAAAATCCAGCCAGCACTGCAACAAGCAGCCCCATTATCATAACTATGGCGTGTGAGTAACCCCATTCCAGTTTGGGTGTGTGCTTCGGTGCAAGTGTGTGATGGGAGTTTTCTCCCACTCCCAAAATGAGAGATCTTGGTGCTCAAACCTGCCTGGAAGGCACATACATTGAAAAGCTTTCAACAAATGCTCAGAAGCACCTTCCTCTTTGTTAATAATTTACTTTACTAATCATTGCATGTTACAAAAAGGACCACAATGCTGATAACAGCTTGCAGCTGTACAACTCGGCAAACCCTAATTCAGAATAAGATTTGCTCTTGACCCCCAAATTATTTGTCCTTTCACTGGTCTGTGGGATGGACGGCATGTTGAACTTGGGCGTACAGGGCAAAGCACCCCGTCTCTGTTTCCATTATTGGAAACAGGGCCCTGATTCAGCTTCCTTTCTTTTTTAGATGGGCCTGACAATGTTAAGATCAACCAGTCAGGAAAGATAACTCAGAGACTAGATTTCCAGCTGGTTCTGGTGTGCTCTGCAGACTCCAACCCAGTGGCACAGTTTCGGTGGTTTTTCAACAATAGTGACACCAATGTGACAAATGAGACCTTCCATGTTGGCCTGGTGACCTGGCAAGATGGAGGGAATTACACCTGCCAGGCTTGCAACGCCAGAACCAACCTCACTGCCTCGGCCTCTGTCTTTGTGACGGTGACAAGCGATGGTGAGTCTCCAGGGCTGGAAACCTCTCCTGTGTTGGCCTCTGATGTTGTCCACATTTTGAGCACCCTAGAACTTCTTGGATCCACTTATGCAGGGAAGTGGCCATTCAGGGCTTGGAGAAAGCAGGCTCCTCCAGAGTGGCCGATGTGAAATAGCCAACCAGTACAGATAGGGCAGGTTCAGTTCCCGTTCTCACTGCTTTCGTTTTCAAGATCCAGAGAAAGTTCCTCTTGCCTTGGTGCATTTTTTGGTTATTAACGGCATAACACCTCCTGATCCAACCACCCCAACCCATCTTCGGAACCATCAGCCAGAACAGGTGAAGGAGATCCACTTGGTTTCTGATCAAGGGGCAAGGAGGATGGTGTTTCCACTCCCACCAGCGACAGGGTCCTGCCTCTGATTGCCACAGCCTTGTTCAGTGGTGGGAGGGAGGTGGAAACATCTCCTCCTGGAACCCCAGTTGGCCCCTGAACAGACCAGCTATTAGCTGTTAAGGTGGGCTGGGGGGCATTTATGTTGTTTTCCACTAAGAGACTACATTGTCCCACTGAATACAGAGAAGTCACAGCTCTGTAACTCTGTTATGAGTCCATAACTGCCATACAGAGTGCCAGCCAATAATAATAATAACAAGAACAACAAAACAAGAACAACAACTGCTGCTGCTACTAATATTAATACTGATACTAATATTAATATTAATACTAATACTGACTGCTCATTTTCAGTTCAGACACCTCCAGGGAAAACTCTCACTACTTCACAGAGAGTGATGATGACGATGATTTTAATTTTAAAAAATCACTCTAGAACTTTAGTGCTATTGCTATATGCTATTGTGGTGACATCTCTGTGTTTGTCTCAGAGCAAGATCGGTCGCACATAGAGGCACAAACACGCAGCTGTGTGGCATAATGCACTGAGGCACACGATGTTCAGGCCGGGGGAAAAGACAGCAGTACCATCACAGCAGCTTACAGCTATAGCACTAACGTTCTAAAAATTTTTTTAAATAAATAGAACAAAAATAAATAGCTTGCTCTCTCTCCCTCTCTGCAGGAGGGTGACCAGCTTCTCCAAAAACTGTATTAGCAAAGGCAAGAGGCAGTTTGCAAAAGTACCAAAAGTAAACAGCATAGCAATTTATAGCAATATTTTATTCAGTTTCCAGAAAGGAGTGGATTCTACTGTGGCTGGATTTCCACTCTTTCAAAGGGTTGGAATTCAGCAGATTTCTTGAAATGCTGGACTTATTGGCTGGCAAAAAGGATCTATGGCCATCAAAACCTATGCAGATGGTTATTTAATTTCTCTGAAAAATATTGTGTCTGTTTTTCAAATTCTGGTACAATGAGAAGGCAGGTGGAATGTGATCCTGTCAGACGCATGATCGCAAAAGAGATGCACATAAGAAAGAAGGGGGAATATTGCAAAGCACATTCCTGCACATAGCAGGGCACATAAGTAGAAAAAGTGTTTTGTTCTGCATAGTATTCGTGAAGCAAATCCACTCTTTTGTGGGGGAAACAGTCCCAGCAAATAAGGGGAAAGGATGAGAGCACCTGAACCACCAAACTATGTGGGGCAGATTGTATGGTTTATATTTCCCTAGTCCTAGAGAGAAGGTTTCTGTTTTCTAGAAAAGCAGCAGGTGTTGGAAGAGAAAGGGAATTGAATCTTACTTGGGAATGCATCTGGAGGCAAAATGGGGAGAATAGTATTAGAAACACCCTCATTTAACATCGTAACCCGCAGAGCTAGCAAGTCACTCAAAATGAACCAAAATGTGTTACTTTTTGTTGATTTTTTTAAATTTAAAAACAATTGAGGAGAGGGTTGGCTGGGGAAGCCTCATGATGGATCAGAAAAGATGTTACATGGTGGGGTAGCACAAATTGCCAGCAGCATTTGTATAGAGAGAGAAGGCAGCTGAATTTTGAAGGGAAAGATAGGGTACCCTTGCTTAGGGATGGCCCTACTAAGTTCTCCCTTTTGTCCCAAAATCCTTCCTGTTTTTGCAAAGAGAAGATAAGCTTGACTCCAGGTGACAAGCTGCTAGGTGAACATCAGCCCTTCACAACGGCTCTGCTGAATTCCTTCTAAACAATAATAATGCTTTGCTATTCAGCACCTTCTCTTTCCAGTCCTGACGGCTTGGCAGGTGGAGCCATTGCTGGGATCGTGATCGGGACCCTGGCGGTGGGATTGGCGCTGCTGGAAGGCCTCCTTTATTTCCTTCTCCGTGAGTAAGACTTTGCAACTGGGAAGCTGTAGAAGTCCATATTTAGTACATGATTCCCTCCTTTTGGCTGAAGCCTTTTCTGGGCCTTTGCTCTTTTTCCTAGTATAAGGAAGATTTAAAACAAGTCTTCAAGAGATGGGTTTGTGGCCATTTCCTTCGACATAACTTGCCGTTGGAGCCAAACTGCAAAACTGCCTGTCCCAAAGCCGCTACCCTTCAGGCATGTAAAACTACTGCTCCCATCATCCACATGTACCAAGGCTTTTGGCAGTGCAGTCTGAGGATGATGAGGAATGTAGCCCAATACATCTGGGGGAGCCAGGATGAGGATGATAGGAGCTGTAGTCTGAACTGGAAGATGTCAGTTCAGGAGTGACCGAGGGAGAATATGCCAGTTTTCCTGCCAGACTTTGATTCCTAGTTTCTCCTTCCTGCAGGGATTCGTCGTCAGAGCAAGGAAACAACTTCTGCACCAGTTCCACCCTCGCCTATATTATATGAGAACATTCCTCCTACAGGACAGACGAGGACTGAGGTGAGGGAGTCCAGATCTTCCTATTTGTTGTTGTTAGCTGCCATCAAGCCAGCTTGGATTTATGGTGACCTTACAAAGCACAGACATCCAAGTCACTCCCTTATTAACATCCCTGCTCAGGTCTTGCAAAGTCAAGGCGCCTGTAGTTTCCTTGATTGAGTGCTGCTGTTGTTGTTGTGTGTCTTCAAGCTGATTTGGATTTATGGTGACCCTAAGATGAACCTGTCATGGGGTTTTCTTGGCAGAATGGGGTTGGACCCTGTGGCCCGTGTGTCTTTTCCAACCCTATGATTCCATGACTTCGTGGTGTCCAGGTGTTTTAGCATTTTGGTCAACCTCCTCTGGACACGTGTCAATTTCCTTCTTGAATTGTGGTGCCCAGAACTGAACACAGGATTTCAGATGAGGTCTGACCAAAGAGCGAGACCATCACTTCCTCCAAACGTAGATACTAGAGAAGTGGGAGAGTGAGCTGCATGCCACAAAAATTTGGAACACCTTTGTCTCTGACAAGGGCCAGCTAATTTGGGGCTTTAGGAATGTGGAACTGGTGAGGTTGAAAATTTATCACTATTAATAAACACAGTGTTCAAAATTTGGGATTAAATTAGGGATTTTGCCAGCATCGCTGGGTCATAACCTTTGATGGTTCAATGTCAACTTTTTGTGTGTGTCCTGCTTGCAGGTCAATCCAGGAATTTCTTCTGACACCACCAGCCATGTATACGAGGTGAGCTGAAGCCCTCCCAGGGTTCAAAATATTGGGAAACTTCAGCGGGTTCAATACACAGGTGGTCTGCAGATCACAGAAACCCACAATGGCCATGCCAGGTTTTCACACAAGCAAAATAAACTGTTGCTTTGCAGTGAATGTGATTTCAAGTCAGATCTGAACTTTGGTGAGTGTTTCCTCCCCCCCTTTTTTTTTTGGTAAGATTAAAGTTTTTCTGCAGAGGAAAGATATTTGGGGATAGCCATCTTGGCCATGCAGCAAAAAGTTTGGGGTCTCATAAATTAGCACCGTTTAGGGCCTCAGCCTGTATTAAGCCCATTTGCAGGAGCGGAGATTCTGGCCATTTCCGCACGAGACTGTTATAGCGCTTTGATTTCAACATCCTATGGAATCCTGGAGTTTGCTGGAAGTGGAATCAAGGCGCTATAACAGTCTCATGCGGAAATGGCCTCTGTTTCACTACTTCAACAAGATTTGTATCAGCTTCTACCTTCTTCTCATGAACTTTTCCAAAAGCAGACCTCTATCAAACCTCAGTCCCTCCACTTTTCCAGCTGCTTTGAAAGTGTCCCAGTTTCTCTCTCCTCCTCCTCCCACTTTCTCCCTTTGGCTGATTCCAGTTGCTGCAAACTAAGTTCAAAGTGCAAAAGTAGTTTTTAACCAGTTAACTCAGCAGAGGTGGAGCAAGCATCTTGCCCTTCCCAGTTGGCTCAGACAAAAGCAAACCACTTCAGCCCCTCTTGGCGTGCATGTTCTTCCTTGTTAATAACATCTACCATCTTGACCACCATCAGATGTTGCTTGGCCACGCATATCCTGGTTTTTACCCATGAAATGTTGGAGGGTATGTGATTGTGTAGCTTGAGGCTGATGTTATCTCCATTTTCTTTCCAGACCTTGCAACCCAGAGACCCAAGCATCTATGAAGAGGTCAAGCGATCCTGACAGATGAACTAACCAAGTGTCCCTTTTGTTGCTCACTCCTCAGTTTGGCCCACTGGGTTCCTTTTCCCATTCAGACGACTGACATTCCTTTCAACCCCTGCTGAGTGATTTTGTGGACTCAACCCACATAGAACCATAGACTCCTAGAGCTGGAAGGGGTCCCAAGGGCCATCTAGTCCAACCCCCTTCTGCCATGAAGGAACAAACCCTCCCTTGGGCAGACGGCCATCCAGTCTCTGCTTAAAAACCTCCAAAGAAGGAAGAGACTCCACCACTCTCCATGCAGCCAGCAGTGGATTGTATCATCAAACAGCTCCCTCAGCTGCTCCTCCTAGGACTTCATGGTTTCCAGGTCTTTTAGCATTTTGGCCAAGCTCTTCTGGACATGTGTTAATATCCTTCTAGAATGGTGGTGCCTAGAACTGGACACAGGATTCCAGAAACTGGGACTCAAGATGGATTACAAATTATCCTTCTTGAATGGTAGTGCCTAGAACTGGACACAGGATTCCAGAAATTGGGACTCAAGATGGATTACAAATTAAAACCTAGTTGGTCATCCATATCCATGGTTCCTGCCTCCATGGATTCAACCAAGCAAAGATCAAAAATATTTGAAAAAGTAAACTCTGATTTTACCATATACCATGTGCTGATGTGTCGGCATTCCCTGGGGTAGCCTCCCACCATTTCACAGATCTTCTGGTTCTCTCCAACATTCGTTTGAGTTGTCCACCACTTTATATAAGGGATGTCACTTTACTACACCATTGTATATAATGGACTGGAGCATCCACGGATTTTGGCACTCACGGGGGGAGGAGGGGTCCTGGAACCAAAGCCCAGCAGATTCCGAGGACCTACTGTGCAATACAGCTAAAAGATCAATGTTAAAACAGAGTAAAATTGTTCACAAAATTAAAACAATTTAAAAATTACAATCAAACAATGATTTAAAAGCAATGAAAAACTGTACAATGAAACAGCACAATATAGCAATTTCTTAAAAGCCCTTTTTAAAAAAACTAGTTAAATGCCTCTGTCATTCCATCAGTGAGGGGGAGGGAGGCCCATCTCAGGTCAGTTGGCTGTCTGAAGCAAAAGTCAAGACGGAACCCTTCCTTCTCACTGTGCAAAAAGGTCCACCAGGCTGGTGGTTTAATCTCCTTTTGGCAGCAGAGTTGCTGAAATTGAATGGCTCTTTTAGGACCAGAGTAGACCACATGAACCTCTCTCCTCCAAAATCTTGGCAGTGTTGCATTCCTATAAGCCCAGGGATGGGCAACTGTGGAAAGAAAAGGGACCGTATTCACCCCCAAGAGACCTTGGAGAGCCACTCACCCACTCACCCACTCATCCTTGCTCCTGGGGGGAACATGTTTGCCCCAAGCGCCCTCTAAGGAACAATATGGGGGCATTTCCACCATGTCTTTAGACCTTCTCACTTTGAAGCCATTTTTAACTACAAGAAGTGAGTGGAAACCATTTCCTGTTCAGTTCTTGTCTCAAAAAAGGTCTCCTTTGGGCCTAAATTGGCCCAGGGTGGACCTAAAATGTGATGGAAGTTCCCCACTCCTCAAGAATGCATTTGGAGGCAAAAAAACAAAACTGAAAACTCATTGCAAAAATTTGTAAGAATTCTGTGAAATTTTTGTAAATTTTTGTAAAAATTTGTTTAAAAGTTGTAAAAATTGTAAAAAAAAATTTACCCCCCCCCACACATACACCTAGATGTCCCTGGAGAGCTGCATTTTTCCCACCTGTGCTCTAGCATCTCCCTTCGCCCTAATGGCAGGACTGGCAATTATGGAGAACATCCCGGGGCTTCTCGAAATCCTAGCCCCTGTTTGGAACAAGGGTGTTCTCATAAGATCAGGCGGCCCGGAGTCCTGTTGTCTTCACACAAGGATAGCAGGGAGATGCTTCATATGAGACCCGATCCACAGAAAGTGCAGTTTGTTGCTCTGCAGGAACTCATTTGCAAAGAAGTTTTGCAGTTTCACGATCAGGCACTTGAGGGCAGCAGAATCCCATGAATCTGCCTACACCCAATTTCTTTCCTTCAGACCTTGGAGCAAAATCCCACTGAGCTTGGCTTATTAGAGGAGGGGGGTCACTTTTGAAAAGCAGCTAGCCCACTGCAAAGGGAGATTAGCAGTAATTAATTAAATTACCTTAATTAAGAAACGTTAACCTAAAAAGTGCCCCACCCACCCCCAAAACCCTTCATTGTCCTACCATTGTCTGGGTATTTTTTCTTCTGAAGGAACCAAAGGGAGGAGGCCACCCCCACCTTGACTTTTGCCAGATTAAACCAATCTCTCCACGGGGTGTTTTCTCCCTCAGAGGGTAGAGAACTGGCTGCCCCTCCCACCCACTCCAATGAGCCACCCAGGGCATTTTGCTGCCTGAGGCAGGGCAACCAAAAGGCACCACCAACCCCTTCAGAGCCAAGACTGGCTCAGGCATTTGGTCAAACTCCTCAAGAACATCTTTTCATGCCACCCGAGATTAAGCTACCTGAGGCATGGCCTCTTCTTATTTTTAAAATTGCTCAAAGAAAAAGTGAATCGGTTGCTGCCATCTGCATACTTCAAAGCTGTATGGAGTAGAGGTTGCCATTCCCTGAAGCGCCACGAGAGGGTGAGATAGTCCCAAATGCAGTGCATCCCTCAAATCCACACGCCCACTACCCTGCGCCACCTTTGACCCCACCTTTTTATGTTTTTATCAGCTGTGCACTAGCTTTGGACTGCAAATAATAACTACAAGGGCTTCTTTCTCTTAGGCCATACCCACATTAGACTATTACGGTGCTATTATCCCATAAGATGTTGAAAGTGGAAGAATAGCACTATAACAGTCTAGTGCGGAAATTGCCTTAGATTCTAACGGTCTGTCTAGCTTCAGGGGCTTCTTGCCAAGCAGTATACTCACCTCAATATAGTCCAAGGAAGGCCAAAGCTGGAACTGTTTTGAGGTGACGCTTTCAATCAATGGCTATGGCCTCCGTGGGGTTTATGGTTCGATGGCTGCTCAGAGTCTCTGTGTCTGCCTTCTTTTGTGTCCCCTGCCAGTATCTCACTCCGGGCTGAGAATTCAGCTCCATAGCCATTTTTCGGGGAAAAGACTTACCTCAGCTGTCCCTGGGCGGAATGACTGAGTGGCTTGAGTGCTGGGAGTTTTTGCTGATCAATAAATCCCACGAAGGAAGTCCTCAGCCATTGATTGAAAGCTTCACCTCATATCAGTTCCAGCTTTGGCCTTCGTTGGACTAGACGGCTAGGAGCGATAGTACAGTACATCCCCTTGTCCATGAGGTATACGTTCCCAGACTTACCACGGATAATGAAAGACATGGATAACAGGAAACACAGATTTTTTTTCCAATGAAATGAACAATGTGGGAATTGAGGCAGGTATACAACTTGGCAAGAAGGCCCTGAATGTTTGTAACGGCAAACTTCCTGAGATTAAAATTTGCCAAAAACCCCAAGGACGTAAAGAAACCCAGGGACATAGGTTGCAATTAATTTGGGGGCAAGTGGCAACAGCAGTCCTGTACTCATAGGAAACTTCTTCCAGACTTGGGTCTCTAGATGTGGTTGGATACAATTCCCCATCATCCTTGGCCACTAGATCTTTCTGGGGATGATGGGAACTGATTTAGGGATCTGAGTGTGAGAAGAAGAAAACCATTGCTGCTCCAACCATTACAGTTTTCAAGAAAATGAATTTTACCATTTGCTTTTCTCATTTGGCCGGGTCTCCGCACAATGCTTATATCAGAACGTCTTAAAGACCGGGTATTGTCCTCAAAATGCACACTTTTCAAGAAAGACTGGTGTCCAGGTATAATCTGAAGCTTCTGCTTGTGCAAATGCAGCAGCATGTTTGTTCTAAATAGAACAGTTAAAAATTGCTCTGGTGGCTTTTGCATTCTTAAATTTGTTGCTGTGTGCCCTCAGGTCATTTCTGACTTATGGAGAACTTATACTGGGGTTTTCTTGCCAGACTTTGTTCAGAGGGGTTTTACCTTTGCCTTCCTCTGAGGCTGAGAGAGTGTGACTTGCCCAAAGCCACCCAGTGAGTTTGAGCAGAGATTCAAACCCTGGTTCCCAGAGTTGTGGTCCAGCACCCAAACTGCGGTCTCTCTGGTTCTTAAACACGTCTTTCCAAAGGAATTTTGGGACTACTTCTACTTTTAGGAGCAACTCATCCCCTCACCTGTGTGCTAAATCTCAGCCCTTCCTACCAGCTCTGATTGCATCTCTAACAACCTGTTAGCATTTGCTAATTGCCTGTTGTAATTAGCAAAGTTAAGAGTAAGCTGCTGGGTCTTAGGTTGGGGAGCGGCAGGTAACAGCTCCAGGAGCAATTTGGATTCTAGTGGTGAAAACCTGGTATTTTCAAAGAAATAAAAAACACCCAGCACCCACTGTAAACAAAGGAGTGCTTATTGCTGATTCATGACTTGATTGCCTTGTTTGCCTGGTGGCCGGAGGTGAGTCAAGCAAAAGCCACCATCGGTTACAACATGATCCAGGGTGCAATTCAGGTGGCATTCTCCTTGGAGCCGTCATCAGGTCATGACCTGATTCAGCATTTTTGAAACCACCCAAGTAATGTCACTTCGTGTACAATTGCAGATGGTTTCGGTGGTCCTGGGAGTGACCAATTCCTGCTCTGCAGACCAGCTGGGGTCAAGCTGGGTCCCCATGGTTTCTTCAGTAGGGTTGGTGTTCTGAGAAGCTTTGGAAGACATGTGCTCTCCAAATAGCATCCTCACGGATGAGACCAGTTGGTGCGTGGGGTTTCAATGCTACCAGATCAACGGAATTTTCCTACCTACTAACTCACCATTCAGAGAGTCAGCATAGGGTATTGGTTTGAGTGTTGGACTGGAACTGTGGAGACCAGGATTCAGAACACATCTGGGTGACCTTGGTCAAGTCACACTCTCTCAGTCCCAGAGGAATGACAAACCTCTGATCAAACCTTGCTGAGAAAACCCTGTGATGGGGTCGCCTTGAGATCACCATAACAACGACTTGAAGGCACACACTATCAACAGAAGTTCACCATTCAGTGGATGAATAAGTACTTTTTTTCTAATTAGGACCAGTTTGTAAGATTCTGGCCTCCTTCTGTTCCAGTCTCTTCTTGACAGTTGGATACCTTTCAAAGCTTTCAGTGCATATCTGTCAGCCAGTTGCAGCAAAAACGGCAGAGAGTCCTGTAACACCTGAAAGATCAACAACTTTTATTTGGCATAAGCCTTCATGGATGTCAATCTATTTCACGCCAGGCAGAGAATGTTGCTGCACTGGAGAGATTTTGTTGCATGCGGTTGGGTGGAAGAGTGTAATCAGGTGGAGTAAGAAGAAATTGAAATGCAGAGAGTACAGCCGTTGGTCATGATCTTAATGGCAATCGTTGGCAAACAGTAGTTGGATGGTAGCTCAGCTATCCTAGCATAGGTGGATAGATTAAAATATCTATTGTGATGAAAGCTTAACAGGACCAACAATAGTTTTATAATGATGAGACCCTTTTTAAGGTACCTCTGGATTGCATCTTAGATTTTCCATCTCATTACTGCTGTTTGTCATTCCTTTGCTCTGCATTCTCCCAAAACTGCAATGCCATTTTCAGGAGTTTCTTGTGAGATTCTTGTAAATCTGAAGAGGAGAAGGAGGAGCTGATGTGCCAGTCAACACAAAGGCTGTTGTCTACATGCTTGCTTTGAAACCAATATTTTTAGGAGAGGCAGGTCATCACAAGATGGACCATTGAAATCATTCAAGTGGACTTCAAGTTGACTCTGACTTCCGGTGACTCTTTCTTGGGGTTTTCTTGTAGGTTTGCCCTTGCCTTCCTCTGAGTCTAAGAGAGTGTGGCTTTGCCAAGTTCGCCCAATGGGGTTCCCATGGTTGAGCAAAAGGGATGTGAACCCCAGTGTCCTGAAATTGTAGTTCAATGCTCAAAACACTACACTGCGCTGTCTATCCTAGGGTTTTCTCAGCAAGATTTATCCAGAAGAGATCTTCCATTGCCTTCCTCTGAGGCTGAGAGAGTGGGACTTGCCCAAGGTCACCTGGTGGGTTTCAGCAACTAAGCAAGCACTTAAACACTGTTCTACCAAAGTCCTGCTCCAACTACTGCTTTCAAGTTCACTCCAAATTATTCCAACCCTATCTTTCGATACCAAAGAAGTGCCAACAAATGTGTAGTTGTATGTTGTAATACATTATGCAATGGTCTTCCTCCTTATATTCTTCCCTGAGAGAAAGAGATTATTGGCAAGAAAAAGAAAGTTCCACTCTTAAGTGATGATAAGAAAACAATCCAAATTAACAAGATCGTCTAAGAATCCTTTGCAATAAAGTGGGTGCCCAGTGTCCCAGATTGCGTATCGAATGATGTTTTCTTGCCATGGTTACAAAGACCCAAAATTTTAGTCCATAAAACTTGGCAGGTTCCTGATAACCCATTTCCACTTCTATTACACCTGTCAACTTTGACCCAGTCAGCTGAGGTGAAATGCCAAGAGGAAATCAAACAGCTCTGAGGGAATAAAAACCTCGAGGGAGCAGCTCAAGCAGGACAAGAGGCCGGGACGTCTCACCTGCCCACTTCCATTTGGCCGATACAGACACCAGTTAGAGTCAGGGCCACCCCAGAACTGGGTAGCTGCTGGCCAGGAACAGCAAAAAAAAAAACACGAGTTTCCAGGACAGCACAGACACACAAGGCAGCGTTATCCATCTCCAAGATGGATGGGACATGCAATACACCTGGATGGAAGAACTTCTGGAAGCTGCCTCTCCTGACAGGTGAGAAAACAGGAACCCAGGGAGGGGGGCTGCAAACTGAGCTGAGCCCCAGGAAGTGTGAGCTCTTGGTTGGAACTGGGAAGGGTCAGAAGGAGCCACAAAATAATCTCTCTAATCCCAAGTAAAGGTTATTCAAACCCAGCACCTACCAGAGACGAAAGACCAAATGGAAGACCAGCTTGGACCAAGAGTAATATATATTTGTGTGGTTGTAAAAAGAGATCCAGCATGGTGTGCTAGTTTGAGCATTGGACTCCAGCCCTGGAGACCAGATTCAAAGAATCCTAGAATTCGGCCCCTCCCGAAACTGCAAACCTCAGGATTCCATAGGATGTTGAAAGTGGAATAATCGCGCTACAAGAGTGTAGTGCGGGAATGGCCTTAGAAGAGACACCCCCCAGGGGCCATCCAGTCCAACCGCCTTCTGCCATGCAGGAAGACACCGGCCACTTCCGCACTACGTTCTTTTGGTTGGAGGTACAAATTCTGTTTGAATACTGCAAACAATTTGTCTGCTGTTTTTCGCTTTATTAACTATGCCTTTTACAACTCATTCTCTTTCTCTGTAACCTTGTAAAGTAGTTTTGGAGACTTTAGGTCAGAATGAGGCTCATTAATTCTTAAAACAAACAAGCAATTAGAAGGGAATGATGCAAAACTGAAAGCGATGTTCCATTTTCTCTTTTTTTTTATACCACAGTTTCCATCCTCAGTTTTTCTATCTTGCTAACAAGAGTCGAGGCTCAGAGCACCCTAATTCCCATCACCTCAGAACCCCTGTTCCCGACAGAAGGACAGGACGTCATCCTCACGCCAGAAGAAGACTCCATGTTGGTTTGCAGCTGGTACCGGGGTCCGACAGTCGATCAAGAGAACGGAATCTTTACTTATTACCTGCTTCCACCTGGCAGGCAGGTCAATGGGCCAGCCTACACTGGGCGGGAGACGGTGGGTTCAGACTGTTCCCTTCGGCTCAAGAACTTGACAACAAATGACTCCGGAAATTATACGGTGATGCAGGGAGCAGCCGGGACATTTAAAATGGGATATGCACACCTAATAGTTTCAGGTATGGGTTATCACCCATTTTCTCTCTTTCACAGGTCCTTCTTCTAAAACTTTTGGGGGCAGGATTGCCCAAGTGAAAACTGGAGAGGAGTCCTGTCTCTTCAATACTTCTGTAGAAGAAGGAATTGCATCGGGTGCTGCTGGTTACTTGCTTGCCTCATCCCCGCTGAAATTCCCTCTTCCACACAACCATGGAAGGGGAAGGAGCCCTCTCTACTTTTCACTTGGGCCACCCAACCACTGAGCCACAAAACTCACTGGGTGACCTAAACAAAACCTAACACTTAAACCTGACACATGCTGCCTTGCCCGACCAATGCAACTCATGGGCACGATGGCTAAGATCCTACCTTAATAAGATGGAACATAACCTTAGGCTTACAAAATTACATGGAGGTTGCACAATGTCATCTTGCTAGTGGATTGTGGCATTGTGCAACCCGATGCACATTGTGCGTCTATGAATTTGTGCTTAACTGTGTACAGTGCATAACTGTGTGCAAATGCCATGACATGTGCAACTCTGCAAACTTGAACTGAATACTTTATTACTCTACACCAAGCCCTCAGTATCCTCTGGGATGTGGTTGCAGGATCTCCCAAGGATACCACAATCCGTGGAAGCTCAAGTCCCACTATGTACACCAGGGTAGCAAAGTGGCATTCCTTATTTTAAAAGGATGAACAACTCAAAAGGTTTGCTTTTTGGAAATTCTTTTGAACATTTTCAAGCCACAGTTGGCGGAATCCATGGATGCAGAGTCCGTGGCTATGGAAGGCCAAATTTATTATGTTTTAAATATGCTTTGAACTTGCATACTTTAAATAGAACCTTGGCTGAATTCTCTTGTAACTTTTGTATTGCAACATAAAATTTTTAATTGTGCTTTGTTATAAGTTGTTGTGAGCCACCTTGAATCCCACATTGGCAAAGGTATCCAACCACTTCTATAGGAGACACCAGCTGGATTCTGACCAGACACACAGAGATAGACACACACACACACACACACATTTTGCTGGTGGCCATCATCACTTTTTTTCTTCTCTGCAGAGTTTCTGGCCAAGCCTGCTGTGTCTGCCTACCCCAGTCCAATTGTTGCAGAGTTCTTTGGCTCTGTTGTCCTCACGTGTGTCACCTCTTCTACGCTCACCAACGTCCACTGGCTCTGGAATGGGCAGCCTCTTGGGGAAAACCCTCGGATCCAGCTGTCCGGAGATAACCGGATGCTGACTCTCCAATCCGCCCTCCGTGGGGATGCTGGGAGATACCAGTGCCAGGTGACCAACCTTGCCAGCTCTGTCCTAAGTGACATCATGCACGTCGAGGTGATCTGTGAGTATCTGGCTTTCACCACAACCAGTTTTCATCTTATGGAGGTACTTTTGTTAGGCTGACTAAAAGGTGCAAAGGGCAGGGTGCCAGCTTTCAAAATTCACAGGGTTCCTCATCAGGCAGAGATGATAAAAAAAAGGGGGGGGGAGCCAGGGAAAGGAAGTCATGGTGGTGTCAAAGTCATGGTGTCTCCAGTTTTCTTTAAGATGTTATTTGAGAAAGGGATGCCGTAGAGTAAAATTAAAGTCAGGCTATGAGCTAGCTGACAACGAAGACAGTAAAAAGACAGACAGTAAAGTCTGGCTTCTGCATTTGAAGTTTTGAAGCCATGGAAAATCTTAGAATTGGAAGAGACCTCAAGGACCATCAAGTCCATCCTCTTTTTTCCAGTGCAGGGATCCTACACTAAAGTATCTCTGAGAGATGGCCAACAACCTCCATTTAAAGGTCCCCAAGACCTCTGGAGTCCCCCAGCAAAGCCTGCCCTGGACCTTCTGTCAAACTGGGCTTGCTTCCTCAATTGTACCTGATAAACTTGAGTTGATAGCTCTTGAAACTGTGAATGTTGGCTAAAGGAGCATCAGAATTTGAGGGCAACACTGAGCTTGGTTGGTGGTATTGCAACATTTTTAAATTTCTGGCTGTGCCTTTGTGCTTTTAGCAGTTTTGTTTGTTAATATATGTCTAGTGTTTAGACCCCTGTGTCATCAAAGCTTTGCGTTTTTCCCTATTTTTAATTTGTTTTATGTATTTGTGTAATGTTGGGTGTGAACCACTTTGGGCCTCTTATGGAAGAAAAGTAGGGAAAAAAAATAATTAAATAGCATAAATATTTTGTATCCCATTTTTGTCCACTAACCCAGAGATGCTTGCTCCTTACACAACACAGCTTTGCAGGGGCCTACAGGTACACGGGGGTTCCCCAGGAGCTAGGAGTCAGTGTACGTAACATTCTTAGCCCTTATGGCACATTAGGCTCCGATCACTTTCTGAATAGTGGCTCCTAAAACGATATGGCTGAGAGTTCAGAAGCATAGCCACAACACCGTGGCTACAATCCCTCTGCCAATCTGACCTCCCAAACTCACCTGAAAATCCAGCCAGCCGCACTAAGGGATGAAGTTCTGCAGAAGGACGAGGCGTCCAGCTCACCGGCTGCCAGCGATTGGCATTGCATTGAGAGGAAAGAGGAAGCCCTGCAGGGTCCCATCCTGTCTCTTCAGTGCAGCACCAGTCACTGGAAAGAAGGATCTGGACACATCGTCCTTTGCTGTTCCGCTCACCAGCTCTCCGTCCCTTAATGCAACTGGCTGGATTTTCAGGTGAGTACCATAAGCATTTATGACACGGCAATGGTGCTACAGTTACAAATGTGAATAGGAAACATAAATGGTCATAAGTGTCTTGTTCTGAAAATAGGTGTACTCCCAAGGTTTCTTTTGGTGCCAAACATTGACCAATGTTATCACTAGAAGATCAAGATAAGCTTTATGGGTGGTGAGCGGATGCAATAGATGGAACACAAGATAAAAATAAGCTTTATGGGTGGTAATTGGATGAAGTAGGTGACAGACAGCAAAAAAGCAACCCGCCTCTTTTGCTCATGGCCCAGGGTAGAACTTGGCCCCCAGACAATTCTGCCCAGACTTAGCCCTTGGAGAGCAATCAGATCAAAGCCTCATCACTGGACATATGGGGAGCTCCTGGGCTGAGGTAGATGACCCCCCTCAATAGGTGAGGCTGTGGAAGATGGACTCCCAAGAGTAACTGAGCACAGAGGCAAATGAAGAACTCAAAGTGCTCAAGTGAGCCCCGTTAGCAATGAGAACAAGTGCAAGCAAGTGAGCGAAATTCACTCCCCTTCGTCCGTTTGCCCAGCCTCAAGTTTCAAAACCAATGCAAAAAGTATCCAACAAAGTCATGAACACAAGGTACCACTTTTATTCCACTGGACAGCTGTTGACATTTGGCCATGATGCTAATAAAGACTCTAAAACCCATTTGCCTGGTGGCAGAGGTCCTCCTGAAGGCAGTAAGTCTAACTTACGACATTGTAACTCACTAACAGGAGGCCAGCTTTTCTGACTTGATTTCTCGGGAGAAAAAGGAAACCAGGCTTTAAAGGAAAAGTAGGTGGATGTGGTCATCTCTTGTTCCACTCTCAATTTCTCTGCTTCCTCTGTTGGCTCCAGATGGCCCTGACCTCCCCACGATCCAGCCGAGCGAAAGCTCTTATGTGGAGCATTCCGATCTCAAACTCTCCTGCGCGGCCAGCGTGTTCCCCAGGGCAAATTTCGCTTGGTTTTTCAACGGCCAGGCCTGTGGCAGCGGGCCAGAATTGCTCATCAGCAACATGACTCTGGAGAAAGCCGGGACTTACACCTGCCAAGCAGAAAACATAATCAGCCTCCAAAGGAGAAGTGCCACTTTGGAAATCCAGGTAGTGGGAGGTGAGTAGCTGCCACTTTTGTGGCTCAGGAGCCCACATTTCAGTGGCCAATACTTAAGATATGTTTCTCCTTCTAATATTCTTTTCACCAACTATGCCCCCAGGAGCAGGGGGTGCTGCATCTCTCAAGAGGGGTAGCCAAACTGGCACAGCAGAAACTGAACAACAACCAATCCCATGCCCACCTGCCCCCTCACACAACACACACAGGGTCTAAGAAAGAAAGGACATTTCATCTTATATAAATACATCAAAGTAGCTATCATAAAAACACCTATCCATAGCCAGTGCTGCAGGTGAGAGTGAGAAAAGGAGAGGGAAAGCATCTGACAATGCAAACAAACATGTTGTAAACTAACAGTAAGTGAGTACATGAATGCAAATGTTGCTAACTCTAACAATACAAACATATTGCAAACTAGCAATAAGTGACTGTATGAATGCAAAGGTTGTTAACTCTAATATTTCTTCCCTGTCCTCATAGCTTATGTGCATAACATCACCATCTCTGGGCCCTCCGAAGCCATAGAGAACCAGCCAGTCTCCCTGCGTTGTGCCTCTGTGGGAACCAACGTTTCTTACTTGTGGTTTAAAGGAGGCCAGAAGCTGGAAGCAGGAAGTCGAGTCTTCTTGACAGACAACAGCCAAACCCTCACACTCAACCCGAGTAGCCGAAGTGACGCCGGCAACTACACCTGCCTCGGCTCTAACAGCATCTCTTCCAGCGCCAGCACCCCTCATCCCTTGGGCATCATCTGTAAGTCCAGACTCTCAGCCTCAGGGAAAGAAAAGCAACTGAGACCTGCAAGCCCAACCAGGGTCATAGTTGCTGTTGAGTCTGCCAGCCGGGTCTCAGATCCTACTTTGCATGTGGAAGTCACGATGCTTTATAGCTGGCAGCCTGTTTGTGAGCTGCACAGGTCAAGGCCATTTCCGCACGAGTCGGTTATAGCGCGATGATTCCGCTTTCAACCTCCTATGGAATCCTGGGGTTTGCAGTTTCGGGAGGGGCCGGCCGGCCTCTCCCGAAACTGCAAACCCCAGGATTCCATAGGAGGTTGAAAGCGGAATCATCGCGCTATAACCGACTCGTGCGGAAATGGCCCAAGTTGGGTTATGCACACAAAGTGATTCTTTTTTCTAAACTATGCACAACGGTCATGTGACAGCAACACAGGGTGGGTTACACACGTGGGACCATGATGCACATAGAAGCACATTAAAGAACACAGAGCAGCATCGTGAGTTGCAGCTGTGGGCACTGACCGTTGATCCACACACATTGTGCTGTGTTTGATGCGCAACATAAAAGTTGCGTAATGTAATTTTGCCAGTAGATACTTATGCTTCGCTGAAGCAATGTCGGAGCTGTGCATTTCCCTTGCCGCCCAGCAACCGTCAAACTCCAACAGGCTACTGCTAGCACTGTTAAATGGCCTGAAGAGGAAAAGGCAAGTGACCATCTCTCTCTGGCCATCTCCTCACTAGACTGTTATAGTGCTATTATTCCACTCTCAACATCCTATGGAATCCTGGCCCCCTTCTTAAACTGCAAATCGCAGGATTCCATAAGATGTTGAAAGTGGAATAATAGCACTTTAACAGTCTAGTGTGGAAACAGCATCTGTCTCTGCGGAGACCTGCGGTGAAGGAGGGAAACAGACCCTACCAGCCCCTCAATCACCTGTAGCTTTGCTTCTGAGTCTTAGCTGTTTTTCTCCAGCTTTCTGGGAAAGGGGGGAAATCTCAGGGCAAGGGTGTTGCCCTTACAACTATACACAGTGGACTGTCCATATATGCAGGGGTTTGGTTCTAGGATACCCCACAAACAGCAAAAAGGGCAAATGATTGTGTCTCAGATTATTAAATGGCGGTCACATGCATGGAGAGGCTTCGGCACATCCTTGTTGACATCACCACCGTTTTATGGATGCAAAGCTCCATGGTTGCTTGAAATCACAAATCTGGAGGTCACATATGTGATCATGCTGGCTGGAAAAAACTGTAGCCCAAAGGCATCATTTTGTTCCAAACCCTGTTCTTGGAATTCGCAGGAGAGGCACGTAGTATGAGAGAGAAACATTCCAAATAAATGACGGATAATTTGATGGTTGGATTTGATATTGCCCTGCCTCAGAGGGCAGGCTGGGGTAAATTGAATTTTGAATGCTAGCGCATATTTTTAAAGCATATAGAAAACTAGCACATCAGGGGGAGAATTAATCTAAGCCTTGCTCCCTGGAATGCTAGCTTACTATACACAGGGAAGTTATTTTTTTTGCCCCCTTGAACTTGCGCAGCCATGAAAAACATGTATCTATGTCATGTGTGTTTCTCTTTATCTCCAGACGGACCCGATATCCCGGTGATCTCCGAAGAGATTTACATCCAGCGTTCGAAAGTCCAGCTCTCTTGCAAAGCTATTTCATTTCCTGAAGCAAACTATGTTTGGTTTCTCAACGGGAAGGAACTTCCCAACAAGCCAGCCACCGTCCTGCGAGATATTGTCCCAGGGGAATCCGGGAATTACACCTGCCGAGCAGAAAATGTCCTCTCTGGCCAGAAAAGCAACACCACGCTGATACTCAACATGTTGGATATGTAGCCAGTGGGTAGCTCAAAGTGTTGTGAGTTTGGAGCAATGTATTATTTGTAGTATTACGATTCCACTTTAACTGCAATGGCTGCATCATATGGAATCCGCGGCGGGGGGTTATGCCTCATTAAATTACCTTTGAAATATTGTCACTTCCCAAAGTCACTCATTACAAGTAACAGTGTTTCTTGACACCAAGTTCTGTGAAAGCTTATGGCATAGGAAGTGTTGCAATTTTTAATGTTACACAGAACTCTTCATAGCATGGGGAAAGAATCAAAGGGAGGAGTGGATAGCTCTGTGTGTGCAAAAAGTCCTGAGTTCAAATCTTAGCATCTCCAGCCCCCCCCCCCAAAAAAAATCCCAGCCGGGCTGGGTAAGATCCTGGAGAAAGGTTGTTGGTCTGGATACCTATGAGTAAGCAAGACAGACCAGTCTAGGCAAGAAGAAGTATACATACCAAAGCTGATCTGTGAGCAATGGAGTCCTATTCATGAGGGAAGAGAAATTCTTTCCTGCCATTTGATTTCTTCTTTGGGCTCGCTGTGTGCTCAGGAACAAGAAACACAGAAGAAACTGAGAAACAAGAAGAAACACTCAAGCTGCAGTAAGTATCAACCGACTCCATCCCTGCGTGCTTTGGGCAAGATCCTACGTTGGACAAAAACAGCTAGCGGCTTCTGTAGGGCAGCTTACACAGGAGTAGGGCAGCAAGAAGATTCCAGCCAAGGAGCCCTTCCTCACAAACGGCCGCCCTCCACATCCACCTGGAGTCCGAGCTGTGCACCCGTGATGTTCCCACCACTACCAGAGATATGAAGACGGTTGCAGCGCTTGCTCAGGATGTGGGCAGAGTGTGCGTTGCAATAGTCCCCCCCCCCACTCTGGAATTGCTGCCCCTGGTTTGCTCACTTTTGCAAGGATAATGCAGATGAAGCTGCTGGCTAATGACTCCATTTCAGTATTTTCTGTGCTGCCCTCCCACAGTTCCTCACAATTGAGAGACCCCTCCAAAAATGCCATCTGCAGCTCCACACCTTCCCAAGTACCTAATGCAAGTATTAATGGAGTTTTGAAGGACTTTAATGCAAAACTTCCTGTTCCCCCAGGGACACTTCTGTCATGCCTTTAGCCCATTTTATTCCTTCCTGTTCCACTGGTGATGTGTTCCACTGTGCTTTTAGTTTTTATTTGTATTGTATTAAATGTAGCATTAGCTGCCTTGAGTCCTATTATTGGGGGAAAAGTGGGATATAAATGAATAGGAGGGGGAGGAAGAGAAGGAATATCAGATTGAATTCTCTCAGAGCAAAGACTGCCATGTTAGACAGACGGTTTACAATTAACCTCTCTGTCAATGATACCCTGTTTTTCCAAGCTGCACGAAGCGTGAAAACAACCACATGCTAGAAAATATCAGGGATGGGCAACTCATGGTCCTCCACATATTATTGGACTGCAATTCCTAGCAGCCCTAGACAGCATAGCTGGTGGTGAAGGATGATGGGAGCTGCAATCCAAAAATATTGAGTGGGCCACATGAATGCCTACCCTGCCCTAAACAGAATCAGTGTTCAAAGTTGTTCATCCAGGCTCCCATCCCTGGCAGTCTTAGAGACACTGGCATTCAAGTTAAGAGCAAGTAAAGGAGAAACCCCCAAAATGCACATTTGCAGTCTTAGGGTGTCTCTTTCCTTTTATTTGCAAGTGAGGACTTGTCCTCACATGGTGCACCCATGGAGCACATGAAATTCTGGAGAAATGCTTTCTGAAATGGTGCTGATCATTCCCGATCTGACAGAGAAAGCAGTTGGGCTTTCCTTTGTGAGCTAGAGGATCAACTGGATCTTGAATGGCATCCATATGACTTTGATAATCCAGTGGCTCCGTAGATTCACACTGTTTGTTAATTGTCTGTTTTATTTGTCTGTCTTCCTTTTGCAATGTGTTGTTGATCAAAATGCTCAAGAAACCTAAAAATAAAAGAAAAATAAAAGATTTAAGAGCCACAGCATTCCTACTAAGACAATGCCTTTTTCAGATTAAGCCAGAGATCATGAAGGAAGTTGAAATTCTCCAAAATATCACCAACAGGTCACATGAGAAATAAAATAAGGAAAGGGAAGGAGGGAAAGAAAAGTGCCACAGAATGGGATAACCACGGCATTGTGGGGGAAGGCAGGGGTCATCCAGCCCAGCCCTGTGGCTGAGGCCAAAGCCACGGAGAGTCCGCCTTTAGTCAAATCTTAAGATGGATTGTGGTAGGGATTTTCAGGCATCCAAATCAGGCTGAGGTCATGGGGGTGGCGTTTCCCAGGCAGCCCCCGGGCTCTCACTCTTTCTCTGCAAGACCCCACTGGGGAGAGGGGGGAATGTCTCATGGTCTAGGGTGCCTGATCAATTTGCAATGTGGAGGAGAGGGTGCGCATCAGTGGCCCAGCTCTGGAGCCTGATCCAAAAGACTCTGCCAGGCCCTGGGGCTGCCTTGGCAGATGCAACCCTGTGAAAAGGGCCCCGTGGCAGTCTGGCCCACCCTGGCTAACCCCTCCAGTCGGGGCTGGGGGCTCCCATGGCAGTGGGACTGTACTTCCACTCTGGTTTTTAGCCTGAGCTCTCCAAGGTGCTGAATGCCACTCCCAAAATTGGTCCAGTACGAGATTGCTCCAGGCAGTCACCAACCCACTGACTGGGCAGCCCTCAGCCACCCAAACCCACTCTGTTTGCTAAAATGTCAGTCCCTCACCTTCTTCTTCCCCACTGACTGGAAGACCTCACAACCATTCTCATGTTCCCTAGAGCATCAAACTAAGGGTGTGGGTTGGAGCCCCTTTTCTGTATGGACCATCTGTTGGGAAGGGCTTGCCTCTCAAACCCCCGGCCTTACCTCTCCTACAAGGTACGTGTACAAATTGGGGAAAATCTCCCATCTCCATGACGAGAAGAACCTGAGGAAAGGAGACGACAAGGAGTCAAATCCACCCACGTAACATTTTTCTTCTTCTAAATGGGGGGTGGGTGTTATTTTTAATTTTAAGCATTTCAAAGAGCCAATCAGAAGGCTCCAGGTGTATTCCTTCCATCATCAGGAAGGGAACCAGGACTTCTGGGTTCACCTACCTGCCCCACTGGTCGGCTCCCATTCCTCACCCATAACAGGTAATGAAACACAAGGCTGCAGAGTGTTACTCACGAAAAACAAAATAAATCACCAGGATCGGCACCACTAATGCAACTATGCTCCCAATGATGATTCCAACAATGGCAGCTGCAGAGAGTCCGCTACCTGGAAGAGGAAAGTAACTTTTGACAGGGCATGGCATGCTACTGCCCATCCCAACTTGGGTGATTTTTACCTTGCTGCCCCAATTGAGCTAAGCCTTCAGAGGATTGGGGCCTCTAATGCTACAGCTGTTGTCTTTTAAAGTCTTTTCTTGTTGGACCAATTATACCCACTCTGCCAAAGGAAGTGCTGTTGAGAATTTCCCAAAGAATTGTACCTGCCTACTGACTTTATACATCAGATATTTACAGCCAAAGCATTTTGGGGAAAGGACACATGGGGCATTGGCACCTTCTGACACATTCCTGCAAGCCTGATGACTACTATGAACCCATAGCTTAATGCAAGAAGCCCCGGACAGGCACGAGACCTTGGCACGCACAACTCTCTGCCCAAGTTCCACCACTATCTCATCTACGGCTGTGGAATAAGAGACTGTGGGCCCTGAGCGATTTTGCTAAGCGCAAGGTGGCTGATCACTGAACGGGGGATATGATGGCGGCTGTAATTGGAATCAATTAATGACTAAAATTTAAAAATATAAAACTAAAGCAAACCAAAGAAACAAAACAGAGAGACTGCTCCCAGTGCATGAAGAAAGCAAGATGGACAAAGCACACATTCAACCTACCTAAGACCACAATATCCACCATCCCTTTTTCGAGTACCTTAGGTCCCTCATCGGATTATATAGGTTCCAGAGTCATTTACTTTTAAGTTTGTGATGTGAAGGGAGCAGTTTGGGTACAAAGTCTCCTTCCCAGTGTAGTTTTGTCCCTTTGTCTGTCCAGAGGCTGGAGGGAGGTGATAGATAAGGATGATGTTTAGGGCAGAAGCTCTCCCTCGGTACCACCGGCAGTTATTTGAGTTTTCTGGAACACCTGATGATGGGGTTAGGGTGACACTGTCTCCTTCAGTCAGCTTTTGGGGCTCCACTGTGATGGTTGTAGTCTCATCTTGGGCTCTGGTCAAAGGGAGGCAAAAACTCAGGACAGAGGCTGTGGAGTGAAAAAGAGAGAGAGAGGAGGAATGGCCATTTCTGCACTAGCTTGTTATAGTGCTATATTCCACCTTCAACATCCTATGAAACCTGGGGTTTGCAGTTTAGGGAGGGCCCTCAAAGGCCGTCCTCAAAGGCTCCTCCCTAAACTGCAAACCCCAGGATTCCATAGGATGTTGAAGGTGGAATAATAGGACTAGAACAGGCTAGTGTGGAAATGGCCAACACCAGTTTAAGTAAAATGCTCATTTGAGGCAAATGAACTGCACTGCTGTCAGCAAGCATGGGTACAACCTCGGAACAGCCTCTGGGTCTCCAGAACATATCCCAAAAGTCTTTCTGTTACCTCATTTTGCTTTTTCAGAAGGACCTCAACCGTTGCCACTGCAACACCCAGATTATTGAACCCAAGGATGAACAATGAATGTGAAATGCAAATAAATCACCCACTGCCCTGGTTATTTAGGTAAAGAAAGAATGCTCCAATGTGCCGCAGCCAGTATTTTGCCTCCTCTTTCTTTCTTCTCAGACACAGTTACAGTGCTTTGATTCCACTTTAACTGCCATCGCAACCACCTTGTGGAGTCTTGGGATTTGCAGTTTAAGGGAGAGTTATTTGGGATTTGCAGCCAGGGAGCTCTAGTGCCTCATCAAAGTACAAAGTCCCGGATTCCCAAGGACACAGTCAGGGCAGCTAAAGTGGAATCATAGTGCTTTATTGCAATGTATGGAGTAACCCTGAGTCCCCTGTATGCAACTCTGTGTGAATTACACTTGTGTCAGCCAGCATGGTTTAGTGGTTTGAGCCCTGGACTAACAATATCCTCATTTTGCCCCTCCCCTTCCCTGCACCCCTTTTCTTCCCTCTGGGAAGGAAAGTCCCACAAAAGTCCCAACAGCAGCTTCTGACACTCACAGGTTGGACTTCTATGGCACTGTACTGCAACTGCCAGTATTCTTCAACCTCAGCTCTAGTGAAGGCTGATGGGAACTGCAGTCCACCCCATCAGGAGGCCTCCAAAATTCCCAGCCCAACACACAGAACTCAATGTCCCAAAAGGCACCACAGTTTATTGGTACAGGAAGGAAATGGTTAAGAGCATTTAAAACATAATTTCCAGGCCAAGATTAAAAATGCACTACAGCGCTTTTCACACATTCTCTCTCTGTGAGTCTGTTCCTTCTCTGGACTTATGGCAAAACCATGAACTTCACAGGGTTTTCTTGGGCAAGGAAGACCCAGAGGTGGTTTTGCCGATACCGTCAGAGAACAAGTTTTACGGACCCGGGAAAAGGAAAGTCAAGAGGCGGAGAAGAGGTTGCAATGCCCGAACGAGTCCCCGGAGGGCGACACGCTCCCGCGGACATCAAGGCGGGCGCTCTCCCTAACGGAGGTCCGGTTGAGACCTCCGAGGGATCAGCCGCCCCGCTCAGGTCTTGCAAAGTCACCTCTCCCGCACCCTCCCTCTTTCCCCCTTCCCCTAACTTAAAAGATCGCAGAGCCTGGGAAGGACGCGTTTGCATTTTGTAGGGGTGGCCCTGGATTCATCTGTCTCAGGCATTCCCAAAAAGGGCAGCTATGACACGCAGGTGCACAACGACAACAGCAGCAAAGACACTACCGCAAGAAGACCACCCCCCGCCGCACCCCCCGCCGAGGTCTCCCCCGTGGCCCCGATCCGAGCCCGGCTGACCTGCCAGGAGCGCGACCGGCGACCAGCTCTTCGCCCCGAGGGCTCCCCCGTTCCTGCTTCGCACCGACATCGCCTCCGGGCAGGGTCCCCCGGGACTCTCGGAGGAGGGGGTGTCTCTGCCCGCTGCCCGTCCTCCCCCTTCGCCCTCCCCCCATCCCTCTGACCCTCAACCCACCCCGCCCCCCAAGCCCCGGATAGAGGGGAGGGAGGCAAGGGGAAGGGAGGCAAGGCGTCGGGCGACGCTGGCTGGCCAAAGGTGGGGGAGCGAGCATTGTGAGTTCACCGACTGGGTAGGGGCCCCTAGGGGTCATCCAGTCCCACCCATCCGGGAGACGTTTTCCGCCTCTGAAGCCCTCCCCGGCCAGCGGGGCCAAGCAACCCCTGCTACAAAAGGAACAGGATCACCCTCTCCTTGCGGGGTAGTCCGCTCCTCCCTGGAACAGCTCCTAACTTCTCCTGGCGAAGCCTTTTTTGATCTGGAGTGGCTTTTGGAACCGGAGGCTGGGCAGAAGAGGCCCTTTCGGGCCATTTCCGCACTAGACCGTTATAGTGCTATTACTTCACTTTCAACATCCCATGGAATCCCGGGGTTTGCAGTTTGCAGGGAGGGGCCTTTGAGGTTTTAGGGCCTTTGAGGCCCCTCCCTAAACTGCAAACCCCAGGATGCCACAGGATGTCGAAAGTGGAATAGTAGCACTATAACGGTCTAGTGCGGCAGTTCTGAGAGCTTAAGAGAGGAACGTCTTGCTTTAAATCGCACAGTTGTAAGCTGCCTTTTATCCTCTCCAAATGTGTGTTTTCGATTGTTCTGGTACCGTTAATCGTGTGGCCCTGTTGCGACGTCGCCCTTCTGTGTGCGTCTTAACGATCTTGTGATGCTTTGAATGGGAAAGCTGTCTGGAGTCCCCGAAATGTGGGCGGGGGAGGGGACTTTAAAGGGAAGAGGAGGAGGAGGAGGGGGGGGAGGAGAGCGAGGAAGAAGAAGATGATAAAACGGGGCTGATCCGAGGGTGAGGAAAGAGGGGGTGCGTCCCCTCTCCATCTCCAAGGAAACAAACCCCAAACGCCGCGCCCTCCCTCCTCCTCCTCCTCCTCCTCCTCCTCCTCGGGGAGCGGCTCCAATCCCTTTGGGCGCTTGGGGGGCCGTAACTTCTCCACCTTTCCCAGGGATAACTTCCCCTTTCCAGGTGCTGGCCCAAAACTAGGCGCCGAGCCCCGGAGGCGAGGCCGTCTTCGCAGTTTATTCCGGATCCTTCCCTGACTGCAGCTGCGCCTCGGGCAGAGATGTTTGCGCGCCTCCATCGGCCACGGAGAGCCGGCGCGGTGGAGAGGTTTGAGTCCTGGACTGTGACCCTAGAGGCCAGGGCTCGATTCCCCTTTGCACAGCCACGGAAACCCCCGGGGTGACCGTGGGCATGTCACACACTCTCAGCCTCAGAAAACCCCACCTTAGGGTCTCCATAAGTGGGGAACAACTTGAAGCCACAGGACAACACCAACCATCTTCCACAACCCCAGAATTGCATTCTTGGTCAGCTGCTTCCAGCTCAGATGAAAATGTGATTTTGGGAAACTATTAATACTATCATCATCATCATCCCCCAAGCTGCTGCATGCTTACCTGAAAAGGTAAAGGAAAAGCCACCATCGGTTGGGGGAAAAGTTGCAATTTCCCAAAGAGCTCCCAAGGGGCAACATGAGCTCATACATCCAGGTGGGCTGATCTAGCTGGAGCTCTTGACGTTCTGCTATTGATCGATCAATTGATTCATTGATTTTCTATCTCATCCTTCTGGTTGCACACGACTCAAGCGTTAAATCTGTGATTAAGTAACATCTTTATTGGTGCGCCTATTTCTTTTTAAGAAAAGCAAACTTTCAACTTATTCCAGAGCTTCTTGGAATTTTAGTTTAATATTATTTTATAATCCTCTATATTTTGGTTATATTTATTTGCCAGTTTGCTTATATTATATTGCATTGGCTTTTTCGCATTTCTTTCTGGATAATTTGTTTCATAATTGTATTGCCTAGTTTTATATTTCTATTACTCCTTCCTTCCCCTCTGCATGTGTGTGTGTGTGTGTGTGTGTGTGTGTGTGTGTCTATCTTTCCTAGTTGAAAAATGGGTTTCCAGACAGGTAGGAAAAGCCACTGGGAAGAAAGCTATATTTTCCTGTATGACATAGCAGTTTCCTTCTAGGAACCAGGACCTTTGTGTAAAAACTGGGGAATATTCTTCCCAACACAAAAATCCCATCCATTTTAATGTGCAGGAAAAAGCCCTTCAGAACATTTTGGGATGCTTAGATACGGGAAGAAAACTACATGGACACAGCAGGGAGAAAGCTAAAGGATTTTCTGCACATACAAGGATGAAATAATCAAGAATTTCAGCCCCAGGGCACAGTGTCCAGAGCAAGGGAAGTAATGATGCCGCTCTCTTCTACTTTGGTCAGGACTTACCTGGAAGACCTGTGTCCACTTTTGGGCTCCTCAGTTCAGGAAGGATACCAACAATCTGGAAGGTGTCCAGAGGAGGGTGGCCAAAATGACCAAAGGTCTGGGAACCATGAAGTCCTTTGAGGAGCAGCTGAAGGAGTGGGTAGGTTTAGCCTGGAGAACAGAAGTCAAGAGAGGAGACTTCTCCAAGTAAGGAAAAGAAATGACCCAGAGAAGATGGAGCCAGCTTGTTTTCTTCTGCTTCAGAGACTAGCACCATTTCTGCACTAGACTGTTCTAGTGCTGCTATTCCACTTTCAACCTCCTATGGAATCCTGGGGTTTGCAGTTTGGGGAGGGGCATTTAGAGGGCCTCAGTAAACTACAGGATATTGAAAGTGGAACAACAGCACTGTAACAGTGTAGTGTGAAAACGGCCTAGGACACAAACCAATAGATTCAAAAGATTCCACCTAAATTTTAGGAAGGACTTCTTGGTTGTAAGAGCTGTTCAAATAATGGTTGCATCAAAGGCTGGTAGACTTTTCTTCTTTGGAGGTCCTCAAACAGATCTTTCAGGCGTGCTTTGATGGTCTATTCCTCCATGGTTAAATGGAGGTGGATTAGATGGTCCTTGTGTCCCCTTCGAACTCTAGGGTTCTATGATTCTATGGTACCGGACAATGTGTAATGTGGTCCATTATACTAGGCACAAAAATATAGAAAATAAAGAACCAAGGTTCTGCACCCAAAGGAAGCTCTGGAGCCCCCTAAATCATACGCCTAGCCAGTTAAACAATCATCAAGGGCTATCTCACCCAAAGCTTTTACAAAGATTACGAGGTTATTGATTTGGGGCGGGGGGTCCCCATGGTTTGTAGAAAAACAGTAGCCAGGCGCTGAGCTAACACCAAAGTTCATTTGGTTTCTGATGGAGGCAGCGATGGATGAAGAGGCTGCAATTCCCAAACGCACCGCCAGAGGGAAGCACAACCCCGTCCAAACCGAAGCAGGGCTGGACTCCGGTTTCTGTAAGATCAGGTGCGCTTCCAGTCTACGGCAGAGTAACTCATTGCTGGGGATTATTGATCCACGGCTCAGTCATCGGTCTCAGTCTTCCCATCTGCCTTCTTCGGTATCACTTGCCTGGATCTTGGTCTCTGTCTGGACTTCAGCATGTACCTGTTTTCAAGGCAAGGACTTAGCTTTGAGGCATGCAAAGGGCTAATTAAAAAAAACCTCAGAGTGTCTGAACACTCCACTTCCTTTTTGTAGGGGTGGCCTTGGATTTATTTGCCTCAGACTCCTCCAGTCTCCAAAAAGGGTGGCCATGTCATTCAGACGCAATTAAAACACAATAAAAAAACCTTGTTGGACCCTCAAAATGACACAGCTTATTGTCCCTTGATTGAGCTGACCTTCTAAGCATGATTTATGACAGTTGTATTTAAAACTCTTTCAGACGATTTGAAATTAGTACTAATGGGTGCTTTGAAGCATTACACGACTTGGCCTCCTGTGAAATGTTTTAATAAAAAGAGGAGCCGGGAGCATGCGCGGAGGGTCTGTCCCACGACCCCGGCGGCCGCACCAGGGAGCCAGGCTTCCCGAGCAAAGGGTGACTCCACTCCGCGTCGGTAACTTCCCGGCCGCTTCGCCCACCCCGGGAATGAATGCTCTTCGGGGCGCAGCCTCCCGGGTTTCCTCTGTCAAATGGTTGCTGTTGTCTCCGATTGCCCCCGCCCGGAATAGTCCGGGCTGCCCGCCCTCTCTCCCCGGTGGGCTTCCTCGGGAGCAAGGGTCCTTGAAAGCAGACGCGGGGACTTGGAAGCGCGCACTGCGCTCGGGAGAATCCTCGCGTTTAAGGAGGACCGGCTGGTGACGGAGGGGAAGGGGCTTTTGCAGGGGGGCGAAATGAATCCCCGACCAGGCGGAGCCTCCTCCCCCCTGAAAGCCGGGCTCCCGGGCCGAGGCCCCCCTGGCCACCCGCCCGCCTGCCCCCGCTTCCACAGGGCCTCGGGACCCCTTCCTCGGGCCTCCGGGTTTTCGCCAGAGGAAACGCCTCCTCGGCTCCCCCTCCCCTCCCCTCCCCTCCCCTCCCCGGCGCGCAGTCCGGCCCCCGAGCTCCGCTGCCGGGAAGGAGGGAGGGACGGAGGGCGGGTCGCTGGCTCGCGGGCCGGCGGGGCGAGCCCGGCCCCCGAGGGCGGGGCGCGGGAGGGTCTCGGCGGCGCCGGCGGCGGCTAAGTCCCCACCCCGGCGGAGCCCGGCCGGAGCCCGGCGGCGGAGAGGTGGAGGCGGCCGGCCAGCAAAGAGCCCGCGGGCGAGCGAGCGAGCGAGCGAGCGGACGGGCGGGCGGGCGGAGGAAGGAAGGAAGGAAGGAAGGAAGGAAGGAAGCAGGCGAGGAGCCGGCCACGATGGCAGGGCGGGCCGGCGCTGGGGGGCCCCTCGGGGCGAGGACCTGTGGGCCCGGCGCCCTCCTGGCAGGTGAGCCGGCGAGCGGAGCGGGGCAGGGCGGGCGGGCGGGCGGGGCGGGGGTCGGAGGGGCGGCCGGTGGGCTACTGAGGCGGGCGAGCCCTCGCCCCCCGGGTCCCCGCGCCCACCTTTCGAGCGTTGCGTTCAGAAACCGGCGAGGGGCGCCGGAGAAGAGTCAGCCCCGCTCTCCATCCTTCTGAGAGTAACTCGGCGGGGCTAATTTCGAGATGGGCTGTGTTGTAGATCGCTAACCAGCTTCTGGAGGAATGGCGTTTTTAATATATGAGCGTACAGAAATGCAGCGCATGCAACTTTCTTACAAATACAGGCGATGCCTTTGTTGGAGCTAAGGGGGAAATGGGTCCAGAGTCCACTCCCGTCCCCGTTATTATTGAAAGATTGTTACTGAAAGGGCGGTGGGGGGGGGGGCTTCCTTTCGTACCTGGGGTGAACTTGCCCCAACAGTATCCCATCATCCTTAGCTTTTTTTCGCCCCTCTCCCATCTGTCTTGCTGCAGAAACTCTCAGCCGGCTCCACACAGGTTGGTGATTTGGGGCCTGCTGAGTGTTTGCAGCGCCAGAGGCAAGTGAAATTCAGGCCCAGTTGCATTCAGGGGACTCAGGGCTTGTCTGCACATTGTAGTCAAGCGGTAAAGATCCCTGTCAGACGCTACAGTTACAGCACACTGATTCCACTTTAGCTACCATGGCTGCATCCCTGGAAATCCTGGACTTTGTACTTTGATGAGGCACTGGAACTCTCTGGCTGCAAATCCCAAATAACTCTCCCTAAACTGCAAACCTGAGGATTCCACAAGGTGGTTGCCATGGCAGTTAAAGTGGAATCATAGCACTATATAACTGCGCCATATGAAGACCAAAGAAAGAAAAAGGTGGAATACTGACTGCGGTACACCAAGGCAGTCCTTCTTTACAGAGCAGGTAAGACGTTATTTGTATTTCACTTCATTATTTATCCTTTGGCTCAATAATCTGGATACTGCGGCAGTTGTATCCCTGGTTCTCAAAAAAAGCAAATGAGGTAACAAAGACTTTTGAGATATGTTCTAAGGACCCAGAAGTTGCTTTGGGATTATAGCCATGTTTGCTGGCAGCTGTAGGGGTTCACTGATTTTTGCCTCAAGTTGAGGTTTTGCCCAAACTGATGTCCCTTCTCTCTCTTTTTCCACACTGCAGCCTCTGTCCTGAGTTTTTGCTTCCTGTTGGCTGGAGCCCAGAGTGTGACTACAACTGTCACGGTGGACCCACCAAAGCCTATAGAAGGACAGAGCGTCACCCTAAGACCAGCAGCCATCCCAGGAGCCTCTGGTACCTGCCGTTGGTACCGAGGAGAAGCTGCTGACAGCAACATCATCCTCATCTATTACCTCCCTCCAGGCACTGGGGAGACAGAGGGGAATAGCTACACGGGGCGAGAGACGGTGGACTCAGACTGCTCCCTTCACATCACAAATGTCAATGTAAATGACTCTGCAACCTATCGATTCCGAATGGAGACACCTGGGCAACCAGCTGAAACAGGGGAAGTGGGCCTTGTGGTCTCAGGTAGGTTGAAGGTGTTCCTCATCCGTCCTGCCTTCCTTATGCTGAGAGCCATTTTCTCCAATGAACTTTGAGGCAGGGAGCTCTGAGAGCTTCCCAGAGAGTCTCACATTCTCCCCAAATGCGTTTTCCCCAAGAAGGGGTTCCGTGAAAGAGTCCGTTTTCTCTGTGAAAGAGGAGAGGTGATAACCTTGCTAGAGTCATCTTTTAGCTATTAGATGTGGAAGTAAAATCGTCTTGACGATGCCCGTTCAGCTGCCTCTTGATGCACTTTAACCACAGTGGTCCTCTTCTCAGTCAATGTAGTTAAAGAGAGCCGATTTGATTATTCTGGAATTAAGGGAATGGTGTCTTGTGAATATAGTGTGAGGTGTACCACTGAGCGGGTGCCGGCATTCTGGTGTGTAAAACCGTTGCACTCTTCAGTCTGCTGAAGGCAAGCTGATCCAGTCTGGCACAAATGAATTGAATTTGCTGAAGAACATTTAAAGAATTCTTCATTTTGACTGAATACTATAGATCAGTGGTTCTTAACCTGGGGTCCGGGGATCCCTGGGGGTCCACAGACCCCTCAGAGGGGCCCACAAAGGCCTGCTACTGGGCACCACCACCACTGGCAGCAGTAGGGATGTGGCAATGGGGGGGTGCAGGTGCTGAAACTGCTCCCAGTGAGGGAGCAGCTTGGGTGGGCACGCACATACCCCCATTGCCACATCCCTGATGAAAGGGACACAATGGGAGGCATGTGTGCACACCCAAACCGTGACTGTGGAGACCAGGGTTTGAATTCCCAGTCAGCCATGGAAGCCCACTGGGTGATCTCAGGCATGTTACATTCTCTCAGCCTCAGAGAAAAAGGCAAAAGCAACAGATCTTGGCAAGAAGACCATCATGATAGGTTTGCCTTAGCATCACCATAAGTCAGTTTTCAAAGGGGAGAGACGTGGTGGCTAGAAAGAACCTCTCCCTGTCAATGGCACTTTGTTGTTGTGTGCTTTCGAGTCACTTCTGACTTATGGCAACCCTAAAGTGAACCTGTCCCAGGGGGTTTTTTGGCAAGATTTGTTAAGAGGAGGTTTGCCTTTGCTTTCTTCTGAGGCTGAGACGATGTGACATGGCCAAGGTCACCCAGTGTCTGAATGGGGATTTGAATCCTAGTCTCCAGAAGCCTTAAATAAATAAGCATTTAAGTATTTAAATAAGTATTTGAATGTTCAACTCTAAATTTAAATATTTAAATCTTGAGTTAACACCTGGAAGTCCCTGGCAAAAAGTTACAGTAGCAGTTATCCCAGTAAAGAAAAGGTTAAGAACCACCTCCATAGATGTAATGGTTAAGTTTGCACCTCATGGTAAGTCAGGCTGTGGTTTCTTGAGTTCTGGCTTCTTGTTTTGCCCCAATTCATCTTCACTAGCAAACCAGGTTTGTTAGCTTACAATTAGCCCACAATTAGAAGTCGTGGTTTCTTGTTGGCTTACGAAGTCCAGCTTATTTGAATCATGCTTGTCATTCTGTCTGTGTCCAGCATTGTGGATTTTTCCTAAACTAATATTCCCAGCTGTCCTTCTGAAAGGAGCTGAAAAAAATAGAGAAATGGGGCAGAAAAAGGGGGTTGGGGTTTGTTTGGTCCATAGGACAGCTTGTGATTAAAACTACAAATCATGACTTGTATAAACCATGGCTTAAGATAGGGCCAGAGACTGTGCAGACTTTCTCCAAATGTTGGAGTGGAACTCCCAGTAGCCCGCAACCAGAGTAGCCAAGGATGCTGGGAGCTGTAGTCCAGCACCATCTCAAGGGCTGCACCCAGCTTTGGGTGATGTGCAAATGAAGCCAATTTCCTTCTTTCGTAGCCGAAGTGTGAGCTGGGGGCAGAGTGAGTGTGTTTTGCTATTGAAGTTGTGGAGGATCCTTCCATGCCCAACCAGTTTGAGCAGCAGAGCTTCCTAAAGTGGGCTGAAAATGCTGTGGTACACATGCTGTGGGTTATCAGATATGTGCGCGTTCCACAAATTCTCTAGCGTGGGTACGGGAGCCAGCAACGATTCAGTGATTGGACTTGGGCACCACTAAGGCAAAAGCGCTGGCCCAGGAGACAGCCAGATTTCCTATCTTAACAGAAATCCTGTGGCAATTAATAGGAATCATCTATTTAAAGGCAACTGGGTTCAGGAGATAATCTCTGGTTGGATCACACCCCATGTTAATTAGGTGAATGGAGGGTTCCATTTAGAGCTTCTGCTTTGACACCAAAATGGCATATTTGCCCTCAGTAGCAGAGGTTTGTGTATTTCTAACGCAGGAAGATTTCAGTGAAGTTGGATTTTCAATTTATCCGCCTACTTCTGAACGGTTGTCTATGTGATCTTGTGCTTGGAGGCAGAACTTGTGGCCTTTGCACGCCACTTTTGCTTGCTTTACCACAGTCTACTATTCTACGCTACTTTGTTTCTGTGACCATTTTCACAATTTGCTGGAGGGTATTAACCTGTAATAGGCAAGATTCAAATCTGAAATTTTAAAAATCTGTTTGCTTGGGGGTGGGATTTCACCCAAAACACAAGCATGGATCTGTGGTATCTGAACTGTGAGTTTCCAGAAAGTTGCTGCAACATGCACACAGCGAAAAAGTACAGAAATATTGCAAGATCAAATGTGTGAGCCCAGTTTGCTTTCTGCTGGTGTGATTGCTGAACATTTGACTTCTCACAGCTGGGTGAGTGAAATGTGTCTGCTGACAGAAACTGAGGTGAAGTAAGTTGTTATTGAAGTTCTCTTTAGTGGTGGTGGTCCGTTTATATGCGCAAGACCTTACTTACATTGTGGTTGTTGTTAAGGCAAGTCCTTATATGTGTGAAACACTTTTGGATGTATTCAGCGAGGCCTGACACCCAGGAGGTGGGCACAGAAGCGGCTGCGTTGTTTTGTACTTGTCAACCGCCAGGGCGTCCGTGTCAAGGGGGTGTTGAATTCATTCTCAGGATCCAAAGTCCTGAGCCTATATTAGGGATACAGTTCAGCAACCTGAATGGCTCTTAAACATTGAGACTAAAACCCAGAGTGGATTGACAGCTTCCCTGATACAGAAGCTACCCGCTGCCTCTGAATAACTGGTGCTCAGCCATGTTTCTAAATTACTCATTTGCTGAATGTGAAATGCTTGTTTCCCTCCCTGCAGTAATTTAGTTCTGGATCTTCTGCATGGATGAGTGGGAGGTGGGCTAGATGGCCAGCAAGACCCCTCCCACTTCTGTAAAACTGCCTGTTTCTGGACAATTTAATGACTTGGTTATGTATCCTGCATTCCAAAAAGATCTCTGCTGTTTGCAGATGTAACCAACACACGTTCCTAATGCTTCTCGCACACATATGTTGATGTCTCCACACGGCACCCACTGTAATGCTGTGTCTTTTCCACCCTTAGAGTTTCTGTCCAAGCCCACGGTGTCCATCTCCCCCACTCTTTACCCCAGAGAACTCATTGACTCTGTTCAACTCACTTGTGGCACCAACGCTACCCTTGCCAATGTCATCTGGCTCTTGAACAGGAGCCTGGTGGAAAGCAGCTCTCGAATCCAACTCTCTGACCGTAGCCGCACCCTGTCCATCCAGCAAGTTCTCCGTGGCGACGCTGGATATTACCAGTGCCAAGTGTCCAATCTGGCCTTCAATGAAACGAGTGACGCCTTATGGGTTCCCGTGGTCTGTGAGTACCTGGCTGCCACCACCGCCCATTCAGCCTGTCCGGTTCTCATCTCTTTGCTGTCCTGTTATATCCTGTCCCGTCTGCACCTCTTGGCAGGCGCTTCAGTTTCTTTATAAGTGTATTTTCTTTCCAGTCCTTTGGCGATCTCTGTGTTCAGCTATATCATACCCAGAGCTGGGGTGTGGTCTTAATAGTATGTGAAGTTATAGTTCCCGGATCCAAGAAAGTACTTCATTGCCATCATAGTTGCAGTTTTAAAGGTAACATTTTACTTTCCCAGTTCTCAAAAGTAACTAAAAAGTTATTGCTTGCTATTTTTGTGGGGGAAATCTGAATGCCACAAGCCACTCTCCTGTGGTACAAAACCCACACCTGTATTTGTCTCAATAGCTGTAACAGAGTATAAGGCAGCAATGTGAGCCAGCACTTGGGCCATGTGGTATTCCTCCTCCACAGCAGAGTCAGGCCACATTTCCATAACTATGCAAGGAACTAAAAGGTTATGAGTGAAGTTATCCTTCAGGTTACAAAAATAACATGGTGGAGCGATGCTTTTGTTAATGCTTCAGGCAATTAAAGCATACAAGCAATCAGGTCAACTAAAAAGTTATAGCAAAGTTATCTTTCAACTTATGATAACCATATAATGTGCTTTTCTTAATGGAGGGAGGAATGAAGTAACTTTTTATTTGTGCTTAATTTTCTTGATGCTTCCTAGGGAGGGATCAAAAGACCTTAGCAGTTCTGGTGATATATGGGTGTTCTTGAGAACTCAGCCCAAAATAAGTCAGAAGTTAATAGGACAGAAGTTTCTGTCTTTTGACACCTTGGCTGCTTTTTCTTGTCCCCCTGTGTTCATCAAAAAGCCCCCAATTATCCCTGCAGCTCCTGAAGGCGATGCTGCTGAAAACTGCTGCTGGTGCTACAGTGTAAATGCAAAGTCTGTTTGGTATAATGCAGAATGGGGGCCTTTAGCACCACCCTGGATGTAATATGGAGTCCCTGTGGGCAGCGTGAACCAATATGGCCCTGTGATTTGGGTGGTGGGCTAGAACTTTCAGAGACCAGCGTTCAAGTCCCCATCAGCCTTGGAAACCCACTGGATGATCTTGGGCAAGTCCCACTCTCTCAGCCTCAGCGGAAGGCAGTGGCAGACTTCTTCAGAATAAATCTGGGCAAGAGAACCCTAGGAGAAGCAGTGTGGTTTAATGGTTTGAGTCTTGGACTCCAGAAGACCAGGTTTCATGGAAGCCTACAGAGGATACTGGTCAAGTCACACTTTCTCAACCTTAGAGTAAGGCCACGGCAAATCAAACCTGAACTCATCTTTCACACTATGCAGTTATAGCACTGTGATTCCACTTTTAAAGGCCATGGCAACATCCTCTGGAATCCTGGGATTTGTAGTTTGCAGAGGTCCTAGAATCTCTGCCACTCCAATACCTCTCCAGACTGCCAGAAGAGGTTGCCATGGCAAAGAAAAGTGGAATCTTAGTGCTATAACTGTATAGTGTAGAAGGACTCCAGGTCTTGCTACCCTCAAACTGCAGAAGCCTTTTAATTAATTAATAATTTAATTAATTAACTAACTAATGTGAAAGGCCCGCAGAAAGTGAAGAGAACGTGGAAGAGTGGAGAAAGACAGGTTTGAAGCCCGGTGCTTTCAGGTGGCACAATGAGGCCTGGGCAGGACTTTTCCCTCTCATGCAGAGAGAGAAATTTCTGCTTTTCCCTTCCGCTTTCGTTTCTCATTAACTTGCCGACCGTTTTATTCGCTGGCGTCAGCCACACAGGTTGGCGGCACCCGTAGCTGTTGCTCCCTGGGGTAAAAGGGCACCTGCCAGGCAAGCAGGCGTTGGGGGGATCAGCTGTTTGAGTGGCTGGAGAGAGAGGCAGGCCGGCTCTGGAGCACAGCACCAAGGGAAGGCATTGATTTCCTTGGGGATTTTAGGGCTGGCGTTTCTAAGAGTGAGGAGGAGGCAGCAAAGCCCTTATTTAGCAGCGCCACAGTTTATTTTACTTATTTACATCTCACCGTTTTCCCAGCCCTGGGACCCGAGGTGGGTTGTGGGGAGTCCGTCCACACTACAGGATTATCATGCTGTCTTTCCATCTTAACTGCCAGGGTTCTGTCTCATGGAATCCTGGGATTTGTGGTTTGGTGAGACACTAGAGCACTCTGGCTCACAATTCACTCCCTAAGCTGCTAGTCCCAAGATTCCATAGTATGGAGCCATGGCACTTAAAGTGGAACGATAGCGCTACAGTTCTGCAGTGTGAATGGCCCCAAGGTAAAACGCTCTTCCAAGACATAGGTGTGTTACTTGTTGCAGCATAAAATATATCCTCGGATTGTCCTGATTTGGGAGAAACAGACCCAGGAAAGCCACTGCCATCCCAGTTTTTCGCCTGCTTTTAACATGCCCCAGTTTCTCTGTCATCCTCCCCTCTTGTACTCAGCGTACTTCAGTTGCTGTAAACTGAGTTCGAAATGCAAAAGCTGTTTGCCCCCAGTTAATTCAGTGGAACAGAAGAGAGGCAAGCTGGGAATCTTGCCCTTCCCAGGAGACTCAGGCGAAAGCAAACCACTGCAGCCACTTCTAGCTCATGTTTTCTTCCTCATTAAAGACTTCTGCCATTTTGACTGCACTGTGATGTTGCTTGCCTACACGTGTCCTGTTATGATAAAAGAATCCCACAGCAACCCTGAGACTAGTTAAATAAAATAAATCTCTAGGATAAGTTTGCATGGATTCCAGTCTACATGCATCTGATGCAATGGTCGCATCTGATGAAGTGGACTGGAAACCACAAAAGTTGATGCCAGAAATTTCTTTTTTTCAGTCAGTCTCAGAGGAGCTGCAGGATTCCTTTATCTTAAGTTCTAACAGGTACTAGTAAAAATCTGCATTGTTAACACACACAAAGAGGGAAAATACAATTAAACTATAAATAGAACTGAAAGCAGTTGAAAAACATCCATTTTTCTAAAAAAAAATAGACAATGCAGCATCTTACTAAAACTTCTTTCTCCATTAATTCCCAGAGACATCTGCAAACAAACAGACCAGAATTTTTGTATCCTTCTGCAAGGATACCATGGACAGAGCCAGTCTAGTATAGGAGCAGGGAATTCCAACAGGAAGAAATTCCGCTACCCTGGAAGCAGCCACCAAAAAAGGCCCTGTGCCCCATATCCCCCACCAGATGTACCAGTGGAGAAGAGGGCCCCCCAGCTTCCCAGTTTCAGCGGTGTGCTTTTAAGGAATTGTGATTATTGAGGTTTTCCACGGTAGCTATGCATTATACCTTCTTCACCCCAATCCTAACCTTTAAGTCTGAGACACTTCCCACAAGAGCGTGGGGGTTTTTTTAAATGCTCTGGAAAGTATGGAAACTAAAGGGGCAAAGGTTAATTTCCTCCAGCTTTGCAAATTATAGACAGTCCCTCTTGTGTCAATGGCGCAAAAGTGAGCTGGACATCAAAGGCCCTATTGTGAGCATGCTAAAGCCCTCCTATATCTGATCTTGTCTGTGTAATTATTTTAATTCTTAAAATATAGAGCTGGAAAAACAGGTCCTTGGTGCCCAAACGGCCATTATTATCCAAACAGTAAATTCAATTTGACCGGGTATGACGTACAAAATAAGATCATCTGTCTCATGTTTCTACAGAACAACTTGGCCTTATTTGTTTTCTGGGAAAGCACGCGAGCTGTTAGCTGTTTGCTGCTTGAGAAGCCTTCCTTATGCCAAATTTAAAAGAAAAAAAACCTCTCACACACACACACTGGCTTTGTTTTAGGTTTGGGCTTATTTAGAGTTGACCCACCCAAGCTGGAACAAACTCATTCAAGAAAAATGCGCTAGAAGATGGATTGGTTGGCATGTGTTTAGACTGTGCGATTCTGCTTTTGCAAATATTGGGAGGAATGCTCGCCCATTTTGGAACTGGGAAAGAGCTATAAAAATGTTGATAAGTGGTGGGACTGTCCAAGCTATCCAGAGAGACCACATCTCCCCATATGAGCCTGGGCAAACTAAACAATCTCGCTGGTAACCGTATCCCTAAATTATTGCATTATCAGATTTCTTATTCCTCAGAAAGTTTGTGAACGGTTTCCAATCTTTTTTTAAAAAAAAAACTTCAATTGGTTTAAGGTGTTTTTTAAATATATAATATGTGTCTCACATCCTCTAATTTTTTTAAAAAAAAATTACAGTCTTACAAGTAGAGTTTTAACTGGACTGATGGTTTAATTCTTTTAAAACTTTTGCACTGCATATTGTTCTAGCTGTTTCATTCTAACGTGTATTGTAAGCTGATTTGAGACACAGATGGGGTATAAATCTAAAGTAGTAGCATTAATAATAGGCATCCCAGTTGCTAGTACAGGGTTTGCCAGGGCTCCCAACTTAAGGGGAATTCAGTACAGAAAAAGCACGCAGCCAGCCCAAATTATCTAACCAAGTCCACTTTTTTTTTCCAGTCCATACAAGGCAACAGAGGAAAGGATTCAGTCAGAATAAAAGAACTCCCAAGAAGGAAATGCAGTCAATCTTTCCTGCATTTTCTCTTTGTAACTCTCATGGGCCACTGCTTTGTCCTTTTCCACATGAGCTGTCTCAGGAAATCCTCTCCTTAAAGGTGGGGTTCTGAATAATTAAAATGAAAGGATAAATAGAAAGGAGGTTGCCTCCCCTGCACACCCCAATTGCATGACAGATACTGGAGAGAAGCAAAATGAATGTTTGCTGGAGGTGAGACAGGAGGCTGAGCGGGTCTCTAGTGAGTGGCAATCCGGAGCCATTCCAGAAGTGAGGCCGTGAACCTCCCGGGCTGCCAATTCCCATTATGCGTAGCTGTGAATCCCCTTAGAATAGGAAGCAGTCCATCAACATGGCTGATTTTTTATTGCATCCCCTAAAGGTCAGCTTGGTTTCCTCTAGAGATAGGTAGAATTGGAACAGCGGTCTTTCCAAGTGGCACCAGCAAAGGGTTTAAGAGAGTCCTTCCTTGTTTGCACAATTTGATTTATTCCCCTGCTTCTTGCGCCCCGGGTGCCCAGGCCTTAGCAGTAAATCACATTTCCCATCCATGGTGGACTCAGAACTGGAACTGGAACTGGAACTGGAACCTGGTGCTGCTTCTGTGCTCACCTTGTTCTTTCATTATTGTCCTTCCCATGTGCACTCTAAGAGAGGGCTTGAGATCTTTCTGTGTCCAGTTTTTTGCAGATGAAAACTGGGACAAGTGTAGTCAAGATGGCCAAAGTTATAAATAAGGAAGAACTGGCAAGCTAGGAGAGGCTGAAGACGTTTGCTCTTGCCTGAGCCCACTGGGAAAGGGTGAGATGACCCACCCCTCCTCTCCTCTCTTCTTGGCAGAGTTAACTGAGTGTGAATTATTTTGGAACTTCAAACTCAGTTTGCAGCAATGGAAGTGAGCTGAGGACATAAAAATGGGAGGAGGAGGAAAAAGAAACCAGGACATTTTAAAAGCAGCTGGAAACGAGGAATGACAGATAATTAATCTTAACTATCCCTGCCAAATTTGCACAGTTGGAAGGTATATCTTCCCTGTTGTGCGTCTTCAAGTCATATTCGACTTACGGTGACCCTGAGGCGAACCTCACATGGGTTTTTCTGGGGCTGAGAGTGTGTGATGCAGCCAAAGTCACCCAGTGGGTTGCTGTGGCTGAGCAGGAAGCAAACCCTCCAGGGTTGTAGCCCAAAGCTCAAACCACTGGGCCATGCTGGCCCTCACATCTTCTCTTCTCCATATTAATCCTCCTGCAATGGCACACAATAGTAATAGGTTTCAAAGGGCATGCCCCCTTTTTGATAGTCACTATAGCAACAATCCTCTATTGAGAGTCCGAAAATACAGGAAGTTGTGTTGACCTTTCTGTCTATAAAAAGTTTCTAGCTGTTTTCATCTCCATGAGGAGCAGGTCTCATTCCAGACCAAGCCATTCCAAAAGTACTTTAGATTGGTGGTACACAAAGTGGTGGTCCCTGGACTAGGGGTGGTCCCCAAAGCAATGGCTACTGTTGCCCAGAGAGCTTCCAGGAAAGGAAGGAAGGGAAGGAAGGAAGGAATCATTGCAATGAATGGGCATAAATATGGTGCTACCTTGCCAGTGCCCACATTTGATAGCTTTAAAAGCCCTGCTTTCAAGTTTAACAAAAACAAGCTCATCATAATCTCTTGTTCTGAGGGGAAACCCATTTCCCCTCCAGATCACGTGAGGACTGCAGCTAGAATCAGAGGGAGAAAAAGCAAAGTCCAAAGAGGTTTTGCGGATAATCAGCAAAAGCCCCAGATCTTTGACCCTAGGTTCCTTTTCTCTGCTGTTCCCCGGCACTTCCGTTACTGATAGCCCAGAGCGAGGGTGGTCAAAGTGATGCTAGAGGAAAATCAGCCTAGGGACTGGGGGTGCTTTGAGGGCCACTAAAACTAGGATATGTGTGGATGCCATAGGGAGGCCAGTTCACAATTGCTGCAGGTCCTGAGGTTTCCAGGCCAAAAACCTGTGGCTTACGGACAGGTGCTGGTGAAATCATTAAGGATTAAACATTAAGAGCACTAAGAGCCAACCATGCTGGCTCACAGCTTCTCTCCCTCTCTCTCTCTCCCTCTCTCTCTGCTTCAAAACAGAGACAAAAAAGAGAGAATGCATTTTCCTGTTTGCAAATGAACTCTTAGCCTAAAGGGGCTGTTCCCAGATCAAGGTGAAATAAGGGAGTTATTCCTTCTCAGAATAGATAACATTGATCTGGCCTACCTGCTTCTAATTAGAAGGTAGATCAAGAGCGGAGCAGAGGGTGAGCCCTGCCACCATAACTTCCAGCAAGGGATGGAAGAAGCTAACTAAGTAAATATTTGGAGAGTTTTTGCAAGTGGCAGCAGCAGCTTTGAAAGCTGTAGCAAGTCACTCTTCAACTAGGTGAACTGGAGATTTGCACCCAGTGCTTTCCTTTTGTCTGGTGCTGAAGAGAATCTGTACCCTCCCACCCAGCTGGAGTTGACCCATGAACTCAGGCGAGGCCCTGAGATCTGGCAACCCTACACAGAATGTTGCCATGGCAGTTAGAGTGGGACCAAAGCGCTGTAACTGTGTAGGTGAGCGAGACCAAGTGTTGAGGGTTCTCCAGGAGCAGCACCAATGGTTCTTCCAGATGAGGCTTTTGGTTAGTGAAATCTGACTGCCTCATTCATGGAGGTTTGCGGGGACTCCAGAAAACATTCATTTCCAGCTGGACCCTTTCCTTCCCACTCGCTGCTTCAGCCTGTCTTGAGAATGGAGGGGAGGAATCCTTGCACTCTGACTTTTTTTGGACCTGGTGGTGCTCAGAGCCACCTGTCTGAATGCATACCTGACCTGATTGCAAACCAAGGCATCACAGGAGGGAAAGAGCAAGCAACCAGCAAGGTGTCAGGGACTAAAAAAGTAGGAGCCTGCAGCTAAAATTAGTCATGGCAGAGAGGTATACTTTTTGAAAAATGTGCCAAGGCATCGTGTCTTGCAGCATGTGTGAGATTGCAGAAATCCTGAGTGTTCCTGTCTAGCAGGGAACAGGTAGGCTGGCTGTGTGCATTCAGTGAAACCTTGCTGATGTTCTCTTTTCTTGAAAAGTTCTCCTCATCTGTCACTTTTCTTGGACACACCACCTTGTTTCTACAACCTGGTCTGTCTCTTTGAACCCCTTCTGGTGAAGGAATCTTTCTCAAGGGAACGTTGAGGGGGGCTTCCTCTCCCTTTTCCTTGAATCCCAACATGTTAGCTTTGTGTATTTGCCTTAGATGGACCCGACACACCTGTAATCACACCGAACTCGAGCACTTACTATGTGCATTCTGACATCAGGCTCTCCTGCAAAGCGGATGCTTTTCCGAGCCTGAGCTATACTTGGCTCGTCAATGGGAGGGCACGTGGTGCTGGAGAAGAGCTGCTCCTCCAAGATGTTAGTAGGGATCAGGATGGGAATTACACCTGCCGAGCAGAAAACATACTGTCTCACAACAAAGCAAACACCACTCTTGAGATCCAGGTGCTGGGTGAGTAGCCGGAGCGTGGCCCAGCGTTGCTGTCCGTGGCCACTCTTTCCAGCGACGTGATCTATCCGTGACATTTCTTTCGCCTGTCTGGTGGCTCTCCATTCATTTTGGGCGGCTTACAACTTCTTTTACATCCATCATTTGCCTCCCCAGAGATTGAACTGTCTCTCCTGTTGCGTTGTGCTTCACATTGGCTCCTGGTTCGGTCCCTTTTGGGTTGGGTTTTGCTTTCATATCTTCTCTTTTATCCTCCTAGGGTGCATCTGTTCTTCTTTTGTTTCTATTTTTTTATTTACGATCAAAAGCATTCTCAGTTACATACAGTAACGTTCCAGTGTAACAAAAGCAGGAAAATGAAAACACAGAAGGAAGAAGAATAAACACATTAGTTGTGAGTGTCTGTAAAAGCTGACCGAGTGTGTGTTCATTTATAAATTTCATCTCTGCAGCATTTTTTGCAAGCGAAGCAAACATTGTTGGATCTTCTAAACATTGGATCACAAGTAGAGAAATATTATCTTTCCAGTATCAATCTTTTAGCAGTCAAAAGGGCTGAAAAATCTGTTTCTGCTGACCAATTGTTAATTTCCAAGAAACAGGAAAATAATTCAAAAAGATGTGCACATCCCTGAATATCAATTTATGATTATTTCCTCCTCAAATGTAGCTAAAACAGGAAAACTCTAAAAAGTATGCATTAAGGAAGGATTTGCAGTATTACATCTCCAAAAGTTTGGTGGCTGCATCTGCTTTTAATGTTCACTTCAGTTGCATTCCTCATTAATTTTCCATGTGTCACAGCTCCTTTCTTTAGGAAGTACGGGATTGTTTTTTAAGAAAATTAAAATGAGCGCACCTGCATTTGAACAATTGCACTCATATCTTTCCAAATCAATTTGACGCACTTTGCCTTAAATAAATAAATCAGAGGATCATCTCGAATCAGGATCAAGAAGGAGCCCAGGCTGACAGAATGAAATGAAGACCCTCAAAGTGCTCACGGGAGAATGAGTTAAACAAGGCAGCCGGGCAGTTCATCTGGATATTTTGGGGCTCCAGTTATCTTTTTTAAAATTATTATTACTGTTAAACATTTTCAAATGCAATAAAGAATCAAACTGCATACAAAGAAGAAAGAAACAACAAACAAAAAGAAAAAGAGAGAAAAGGCAATAAGGAAAAAAGCAAGGATAATGAAGAACAATAAGAAAAAAGAACATATGTTGATTTCCAACTTTCCTAACAAAGATTATGCATGGCTATCTAAAATACTTCTCCATTTGTAAATATATCAACTACTTATTTTTTCCAGATATACTAATTACTAAAGCCTACAGTTAACACATTGCACTTTTTTTCTCCTGGAAAAAGCCCATCAGAGGCTCCCAGTCTTTTTCTTTTATCAGTGTTGATAGTTTATCCATTTCAGCTAGGTCCATTGGTTTTATTAAGCCAGTCCTTCTTTGTCATTTTGTTTCTGTGCACATAATTGTCTTGCTACAGTGGTCATGCATTGAAAGATCTTCTCCACTTGGTCATCCACCAGTGCCAAGAAACATAATGCAGGTTTCAATTGAATTTAAACCTTCAAGATTTTTTTGCACCATGCAATGTATTTGCTTCCAGAACTTTTTGGCCTTTTGACAAATCCGTCACATGTGATAAAAGGATCCTGCTTGTTACTCACATTTCCAAGACAGGTTACAAATTCAGGCTCCAGTTACCAAAGGTAAGGAGAGGGATGTGGACAGAAGGAGACTTCATGCAAAGAAAGTTCTACCACCTTCACGAAGATCAACAGTTGCAGAGTCCTTCCACATATGTTGGATTGCAGAAGGGGGGGTTCACCTAGATCAGTGGTTCTCAACCTGTGGGTCCCCAGATGTTCGTGGACTTCAGCTCCCAGAAGCCCCAGCCACTATGGTCAATGCTCAGGGCTTCTGGGAGCTGAAGTCCACGAACATCTGGGGACCCACAGGTTGAGAACCACTGACCTAGATGCACCCTTGGAGAATGTTTCTGTATTTCCTGCACATGGTTGTGAAGCGATCCTGTGGCTGATACTTCACTGATGTCTTGTGTGACGGTGGTGGTTCTGGAGACCATCTTCTTGCTGGCTTGTCTTCATTCTCCTCTTGCCCTTCTGTAGGGCTTGGCACACAGCCCAGGAACATTTCTTCCATTACCTTTTCCAAGATATTTTCTCTGTATGTCTTTTTTAAAACCTTCCCTAAGGTCCCTAAAAGGAATCCTGCCTGTCATTCAACTTTATTGTTTTCCTTTATACCTGCAAGCAGGCTTTGCTGTTACTGTCTTTCCAAGCCGGGCTTTTACAGATTCTTCTCACAGTTGGCTTCTGAATGCCAATTCTCATGGGATCGCAATCCTCCAGTGTTGAATCTTGACCAGGAGACACAAAAGTGTCACTTCTTCACTCCTGTGACGCTTCCAAAGAATGGCTTTTTTTAGTGACGTCTTGCATCTCTCTGTCTCTTCTTAGCATCCGCTGTCTCTCAATATGGGTTCTTTTATCCTGATTGATTCAAATGCAGTTAAATTCATGTGTTGGTGGAGGAGACATTGCACTGGAAGAAGTATGGGACCCTTTGCCGATTTTCTGTCCCCAACAGGTGGTATATATGAGGTCACCATCCGTGGCCCTTCCAGTGCCATAGAGCACAATCTTGTCACTTTGAACTGCACGTCTGTAGGCTCCCGTGATGTATATTACTACTGGCTTAAGGGAGGCCAAGTGATCGAAGCAGAAGGTCACGTTTCTCTGGAGAACAACGGCTCAGTCCTCACGCTCAGCTCAGCTAGCAGGGGGGACGCCGGTAACTACACCTGCTTTGGGAACAACAGCTTCTCTTCCGATGTCAGTGCTCCCCACCAGCTGGAGATCTTCTGTAAGTCCGGTCTGACTGTAGGTGGGAACAATGGCAGGCACGGAGTGTCCCCTCCTTGACACCTATCCACAATCCGTATTGCACCTCCAGTTTAGGGGTGTCAGGTCAAGACTCTCCCAGGCCAAAGAGCAAATCCCTGTCACTTTGGGACCATTTCAGGGCCAAAAACTTAAACTTGGGGACTTGTGATGTGATGAGGTGGGCCTTGTTGAGGTCACACTGGTGATGTCACAAAGGGATAGCCCCTGACAATATCCTTAAGCAGGACCTCTTCAGCCCCAACCTGTGGTGGGTTTATCTTAGGGCCACTGTAAGTTGGAAATGACTTGGAAGTACACAAGAACAACAAAATAGGGAACAGAGATAATGAAGGACTAGGCCGGGCCCCTGACCACCCTTTAGGCTGCTGAACCCATGGAGATGCTTTGGAGAAGGAACCATTTCCACCCTGTCTTTTTGCTCCTCAGATGATAAATAATAAAGGAAAGACCGGAAGAAAGAGAACTCAGTTCTTGATCTGACCCCAAAATTCACACCTCAGGAAATCAAAGGAGCGTGGAAGCCTTGCACCAGAAATCCCAACACTGCATTCTTGTGCTTTTTCAAACAGCACAGAAACAGCACAATATCTGGTCAAGCACTACTTGGAATTATTTTTTTCTTCCTCTATTTAGTAATATACTCTCCAACTGTCCCAACTGGGCACGGAGAGTCCCAATTAATCCTCTGCCACCCCATTTGCTTTTAAAATGCCCTGGTTTCTCTCTCTTCCTCCTCCCACTTTCCCTCTTCATCCTCATTCTACTTCAGTTGCTACAAATTGAGTTTAAAGTGCAGACGTGGTTTGCACTTCATTAACCCATTGCGTGAGAGAAAAGAGAGAAGGTTCCAGAGTTCTGCCCGTCCTAAACTAATCACATAAATTCCAGGGTTTCCCTGCTGGAAACCTCAGTTTTAGAGGTTCTTTCTCAGTAATAACCTTTGTCCTCTGGTTGCCTGGCCACACCCTTTGGATTGCACTGATGTGCCTCAGCCACACATGTGTCCCAGTTTTCATCTGTGAAATGTTGGAGGCTTAGGGTATGCAGTAATGCTGCAAAGATGCAGCAGAGAATTACAATTTTTTTAAAAAAGAAAAGTCTTGGGAGTTTGTAGATGTCATCATGGGAGTAGCTGAGTGGTGTCTTCAGCTGCTGACAGTGCCACTCGACCTTTTCCAACATGTGCCTTTCTCCGTGTGTTTGCTCCAGACGGGCCAGACGAGCCCATAATTGAACCCAGTGAGCAGGTTTACACAGAGGAGTCCGTCCTTCACCTGTCCTGCTCAGCCAACTCCAATCCCCCTGCAAACTACTCTTGGTATCATAACGGGAATCCGATGGTGGATGAGAACACATCCCAGCTTGTGATCTCTCCCCTCTCTCTGAATAATGCCGGCAACTACACTTGTGAAGTGGTCAATAGTGTGACCGGTCTTTCCAGCAACATCTCCCTGGAGATCACCATCTGGGGTGAGTAGCGGAGATGCTCCGGTCCAGAGCCCAGAAGACCTCTCCCTGATGCTCTGACCCTGTCCTGTTGCCAGCTTGACCTGCTGTCATCTTGGGAACTTCGTTTTCTGAGCTGTGATGATTCCCAGACTTGCGTTTGAGTGACTCTTCCCAGGTGAACCTGTTGTGGTGCTTCTCTGTCTTTGCACATTGAACACTCCTCTTGTTTAAAATTGGGTCTGATTCTTATTCTCAGTCTGTGATCCTTAGTAGACTTTTTCCATCTGGTTCAGTCTGGACCCAAGATAGATGGTTGCCTCCCATCCTTTTCTCTCAACTCACGTCAAGAAAGCTTTTCCTGTATCCTGTCAGTTTACTCTTCTCTCTTTGGTACTACCTGATAATAGCATTTTTATGCCACTTAAATGGCTATCATCCTATGGAATCCTGGGATTTGTAGTCTGGTGGGAATAGAAAGAATATTTGAAAATATTCCAAAAATTGTTGGGAAAAAATGTTTGGTCAAGTCTCAGGAAACTCTAATGAGGAAATTCGTGAATGGGGGCATTACTCTGCACAAAAATATACATGCAATATTTTTGCATAGAAAACTGCATTTTCTGTAGAGAAATACTACTTTCTGTGCAGAAAGTAGTTTTTTTCTGGACAGAAAATACCTGTTTCTACACAAAATCAAATCCTGCATGTTTGTTCTGCACAGAGTAAGTCCCATATTGCAAATAATCTTTAAGAGCTGCACAGCTTTTGAAAACTTTCTTGCACTGCTTCCTTTGAGAGTGAATTTACTAAAGACTTCAATCTCAGCCAGAGGGTTCCTCTAGTGCTTCCCCAAACTACAAATCCCACGAATCCATGGCAGTTAAAGTGGAATCATAGTGCTGTAACTGTGTTGTGTGAAAGGGCCCCTCTCACACACTTTCCATCAAGATTTCTATGATTATTCTTTTTTGTGGGCCATTATTGGACATTGTAATCATTTGGAGAAAATGGAATGATTTTGTCTTTGCATTCTCAACCCTATGGGTTTCTGTTTTCCTTAGAACTCATCCAAAACTTTATACTCTTTTTTTAAATCAGCGTAACAACTCATATAAGCAAAACAATTTATGTACAACCTCCTGGCATTAATCTTGTCTTCTCTGTCAAGATCTTTCCTTCTAGATGTTTGAGTGCTTCAAGTCGGCTAGTATGCAACTATGATTTCAGGGACCACCGGATGACAATCCCATAATGCCTTACATCTGGAAACTCTTTTATTCTGGTTGCTTATCTGTCCGAAACCACTTTAAAAAAATTCTTTTAACTTGAGCCTGAGTTCCATTATTTTCCTTCTCCTTGGCCGATGGTCTCTGTTCCAGAACTGCACAGAATGTGTAGATAATTCATTTACACAGTTTTCCTTTTCGTTTCTAGATTTGCTGGCAAACCCTAACTTGTCCACTTTTTAAAAAAACTAAGGTCCATTTTACCATTGGTACAAATTGGTCTGACATGGACAATAAATCCGTGCTAATACATGAGGTCTAAGTGGTTCTGCGTGCGTGGTCCAGTTCCGTGAACTTCTTCCGTACTGCCGTGGTTTATTAAAGTTTCTTAACTGAACCGAAGGTCTCACTTTTTCGGTGGCAAGTGGCTCATACTGCGCAGCCATTTCCAAAATGACTAGGGCGGACCAAAGGCAACTTCACCTCTTCTACCTTGGATAACCCCCAACCCTCTCCCTACATCCCCGTTTTCTTTCTCCACAGAACTTGTCCGTAATGTTGTGATCAGCAGCAATGCTACTAAGGTCTTGGAAAACGATGTTACGGTTCTGACGTGCAGCGCCACGGGCACCGAAGTCTCCTATTATTGGTTAAAAGGGAACCAGACCTTGGAGTCTGGGGGACGCATCTCTTTGAGCAGCAATAGCCAGTCCATAACGTTCAACTCAACACTCCGGAGTGACTCGGACGTCTACACCTGCTTTGCCAATAACAGCTTCTCTAGCAACAGCAGCACCTACACACTCAATGTTTTGTGTAAGTCTGGTTTTCCCCTTGAAGGGAAAGTTGAATGGGGAAGGAAGGTCTGGGCATGGATAGGTCAAGGCTGTAACTTTTGAAAAGATGCATATAAAGTCAGGTCTTTTAAAAAGAGGAATAACCCAAGATAGACAAACCCTGACCCACACCTCTGTCAACATTCACCAAATGTGCATAATTTGCACGTGTACTTTTCTAAAATCGTGACCTTATTTCTCACCTTAGAGTGCCAAACTTCAGATTCTAACACATACATGCATGTACTGCATTACATTATATATTTTTTTAATTTGAAGCCTACAACTGTATTTTAAAGATTTAATACAAATAAATCATCTTGGCACCCTTTAGTTTAATCTGACAATTGTATACTTGGTGCCAGTTCTAGCAGTTACAATAGCCCCCAAAGTAATACATAGTAATACATAGAAACTGAGGAATTTGAAAAATAATTTCAAATATCCAATATGCCTTTTTCTTAAAAAAAAAAAAAAAAAAAAGCACCTAGTGTCTAGTCAACAGCAGGTTCCCAAAAATAATATGAAATAAATATCTAGATTTAGAATACTGTCAGGTTTAACTTCCCATTTTAGGCTGGCAAGTACCAGGTGCCCTAGGTTCTATTTCAGAGGAAGGAACTGGCAAAAACCACTTCTGATGATTCCTTACCTAAGAAAACTCTGTGAAATTCATGGGGTAACCACAAATCGACAGTTGATGTGAAGGCACATGCGCACATACACTGAAGAATTTAGGGCCCAAATACCAAAAGGCACCAAATCCCATCTGATCTTGGAAGCTAAGCAAGGTCAGGCCTGGTTAGCACTTGGATGGGGGACCTGCCAATGGATCCCAGGTGCCATAGACTATATCTCAGAGGAAGGAACTGGCCAAACCAGCTCTGAGTATTCCCTGCCAAGAAAACCCTATAAGTTTCACGGAGTTGACATAGGAAACCGGAAGGCACATACCTGCTGTGCTATCTGGGGCAAAAGAATAAATCCCAGTTCAAAGTCATCAGCTGTTGAAAACAATCATAATTTATGTCAAGATTTTTAGTTCTGGGAGGCCTGGGGATTGTAACAATCTCCTTTGACCTCGTCTCTAAACAACAGTGCACTTAAGAATTAAATATGTTTTAAAATTTGCTTAAACTTATAATGACTCATAAACCTCCCATGGGAGCGGAGGGGATACTGTGAATCTCCCAAAAGAGCTGTTCCATGCTCTGGCAACAGATGCCTCCACCAGCATCTCAGCTTTCTTTGCACTTAGAGGAAACAAAATGCCAAACATTCAGGCATCCTCCAAGCCATCTCTAGATGCACTTTGCCTAGTTTGGAAGCTAAATCCCCTCCCCCCAAGACCTCTTGCCTCTGCCCAACTTGTGCCTTTCCTGTATCCATTCCAGATGGGCCCGATGACCCTGTAATCAGTCCTGATAGATCGCATTATGCGGTGGGCTCCACGCTCAGTCTCTCCTGCAACGCCGACTCCAACCCACCTGCAAACTACTCTTGGTCTTTTAGCAACCAACCACCCCAGGAAGGGGACACCTTGCAGCTCCCTAATTTGACTTTTAATGATACTGGGAACTATACCTGCACAGCGTCCAATAATGAGACCGGTTTGACTCGCTCTCAAGTCCTGGAGATCTGGGTTGTGGGTGAGTATCCTCAGGGTTGCATGCATCCTAAAGCTGCAAACACTAGAACTAAGTCCACTCCCCGCTGGCTGGAACACAGTAGCCTGCAAACCTGTCTTCCTGGGGCTTGTCTGGTATTTGGTGCGGATGTTTTCCCCTTCCCATTCTGTTATGGGCACTGCGCCAAACGTTATCCATCCAGCAAGTGATAATGCTATACCCAGCATTCTTTGGCAGTTGATTTTTCCACTCTGTTTTCCCTGGGATGCTGCGTGACTTCTGTCGTCACATCTAATGCTTTGCACCCACTTCTTTATGGAATCTTCAAATCTAGGTAATCATTGGAATTCACCTTTTTCCCAATATTCCACTTCCTTCTTAGCTTCCCTGTATGGTTTTTGCTCATGTTAGTCTCAAATCTCCTTGCTTCCTGGGGTTTATTCTTACGTCTTGGGTCCAAATCTTCACTCTGCTGTTCACTGGTTCCCTGCAAGGGTTGATGCTCACAGCATCTTGGTTCTGTCTTCCTCTCACTGGTGCCTTTTTGTGATGATTGTGAAATTTATGCAGGGTTGACAAGCACAAAATCTTCCTTGTCTAGATCAGGACCTTGATTGTCATCAAGGGTTCTTGAGCAAATTCTGAGTTCATTCTTGCTCTTCTTTTGGTGAGTACAATAGTGCAATTTCTTAAAATCATTCTTTTTGAAAGATGTAGTATGAATTTGAGTTCTGTAGGCTTAAGCACAGGGGACTTCTCCATCCTTTGGCTCATTGCTGTTTGATAGTTTCTGGATAGCTTGGTAGCTTTTTGATGATACCTTCAGTGGTCCTGGATATTCCAATAGTCTCTGAATGTGTGCATATCAAACAAACTCTGCAGCAGGAAAAATAGAGCCTGTTTATATCGAATATTTGAATGTTCTGGACATAATAAGTAGAAAACTAGAAGGAGCCTATCAGAAGGCAATCTTTTTGAAGACTGAGCAGTATCTGTGATCAAACTTCAATTGGGTCAGTCTTTGGTGTAAGTGGTTTGGGGCTGGGGAAGCGGAAAGAACTCATTATGTTAAGAGCGCTTTTGCAGAGATGTCATCTGAAACTTTGTGTTGAATTCTCCAGATTCTAGTGGTCTGTCTCCACACACTGCCTGATTGCCAACTTTATACTGTTTCTTTCTTCCTTCTCACTGTTACAACTTGGATAAGCAACACAGCTTGTGCCGAAGCTCCGGACATTTCTCTCCTTTTGTGTGCCCCGTCTTCAAGCAATTTCTGTGCAAAAGTTTGAAGCGGAGCACTTCAGACTGGCCAGTATCTAAGATACCGGAGGCCACCAGCTGATGTTCATAAAACTGTAGTCCTATATATTCTTTCCTTCCAGTTTCTTATTCACCTTTCCTTCAGCTTGATTTCTATCGTCTTGCGTCTCCCCAATCTCTGTTCCAAGCTTGATCAGAATTTCCCCTTCTGTTTTGCCCAGAACCTGTAGATAAATACTTCCTAAAGAACCATTTCACACTATGTTGCCAAATCCTCAGATTACTCCTCTCTCCCCATCCTTTTTAACTGGGTTCTATTTTACCATCCATCCGCCCCTAATTTTTTCCCTACACTGACAAACTTCTGTAGTTCCTCAGTGGTGATGAATTATATCTACACATTTTGGTGTGGATTGTCTTCTACTTAGCACTCGTCGATGAGTTCCTGGTTGTTGTGGTTGATTGTGGTTCTCCAGAATGAGCAAACCATTTCACCTTGCACCGACAAATGGATCTTTACAGCAAAGCAACTCCTAAGCAGGAGACGAGATGCTGAAGCTAAGTCCAAGTTGGCTACGGCACAAGAGGCAACGTCACCAGTGGCAACTCAGATAACAGCCAACCTTCTCCCTGCTTCCCCCTTTTCTTTCTCCACAGAACCTGTTGGTGAAGTCACCATCATCAGCAATCCCACAAAGGTCTTCGAAAACAACATCACAGAGCTGACATGCAACGCCAAGGGCACTGATGTCTCCTACTTTTGGTTAAAAGGGAACCAGAGATTGGCGGTTGGGGGACACATCTCTTTGAGCAACAATAACCAGGTCCTAACATTCAACACAACCCTCCGGAATGATTCAGATGCCTACACCTGCTTTGCCAATAACAGCATCTCTAGTAACAGCAGCACCTACACACTCGATGTTTTGTGTAAGTCTGGTTTTACCCTTGAAGGAAGGTTGAAAGAAAACTAGAGACGAAAGATGTGGGGTTGGCTTGGAGAAGGGAGAGGGTGAGAAGGTAACTTTTGAAAGGGTTTAGAGTTTAGGGTCATGTTTTTGCAAGAGCAGTAACTCCAAGGTGGCCGAAAGTGGAATAGCCCATACTTTTGTGGTCATTCACCTGAGGTGTATGGTTTGTATGTATGCCTTTTTAAAACCATGATTTTCACATCTCAAATACCCTATTTGGAGTCTAGACTGCCCAAACCTCTGGTTTTAACTTCAGCAGCTGCACTAAATCATCTGTCATAGTTCAAAAGCTGCAACTGTCATCAAAATTTTAGGACAAATAGATGAACCTGCAATTTTGATTGGACAATTGTATATTTGATTCCAAGTAGGGGACTCTAGAAATGGCATTAGTCCAAAACATAATAACTTAACCCTGGGGGATCAGCATCGTAGTGAGTTCCAGATATGCCAGCCTGCCTATCTGGCATGGGAAATAACTGGTGCAGATCCGTTGAGTTGGAAATTTTCATGCATAAAAGGCCAACTTAGTTAAATATATTACTTTTTTATTAGATAATAAAATAAATAAAATTTTATTAAATTACATTAAGGTGTTGATTTAAATTAAATTACGGTATTAATAAGAGACAGTGCTACAGAGAACCAGCCTGGTACAGTATTTTGATCCCTGATCCTAAGATTTTCCCATTTAGCTAACACAGCACATTTTTCCACAAGTGATTCAAGAGCAAGTAACAACAGGTTCCCAAAAATAGCATAAAAAAAAAATGAGTAGATTACTGTAAAGCCCACATCCTGGCCAGATTGTTTAACTTCCCATTTTAGGTCAGCTGTAGCTTCTCAGCAATCTCTGTGGCTAAAAGAATCCACCTTAATGAGTATGAACTTAAATATATTGATGCCATTCCTGGCTTTCATCAACATTTTTTTTAGTTTTGGAAGAACCTGAGAATTCTTTGTTACATTCTCCCTTGCCCCTGTCACAGAAGAACGGCATGCCTGGGCATTAAATATATTTAAAACTGGTTTAAATCATAATTGCTAACCAAAACTGGGCATGGAGGTTTCCTTCTCCGAAAACAGCTGTCCCGTGCTCTTCCAGTTCAAAGTCATCTAAGGACCTTCAGCTGCTGAAAATAATCATAATTTCTACCAAGACTTTTAGTTCTGGGAGACCTGGGGATCGTAACCCTTTGTCTCCTTCTCTGCACAGTGCATGAAAATTAAATGTGTTTAAAATCTAGCTTAAATTTTTAATCCCTAGTAAACCTCCCATGGGTGTGGGCTATTCCGTACTGTGTCTACCTCCACCGGCATCTCAGCTTTCTTTGCACTTAGAGGAAACGAAAGGTCCACTTGGATTGCCAAAGACGCAGGCGTCCTCCAAACCATCTCTAGATGCATTTTGCTAGTTTGGAGCCTAAATCCCCCCAAGACCTCCTGCCTCTGCCCAACTTGTGCGTTTCCTGTATCCACTCCAGATGGGCCTGGTGACCCTGTAATCAGCCCTGATACATCATATTACATGGTGGGCTCCGCGGTCAATCTCTCTTGCAACGCTGACTCCAACCCACCTGCAAACTACGCTTGGTCTTTTAACAACCAACCACTACCAGGAGGGGACACCTTGCAGCTCTCTAATTTGACTTTTACTGATACCGGGAACTATACCTGCACAGCTTCCAATACTGAGACCGGCTTGAGTCTCTCTCAAGTCCTGGAGATCTGGGTTGAGGGTGAGTATCCTCAGGGTTGCATGCATCCTAAAGCTGCAAAAAATTAGTGGCATGCACCCATGGGCTGTGTGAGTGAGTTGCGGTGATATTTCTTTTTACATCCTGGTGGTCTATAACTTTCCCTGTTTACTGTCTTCATAGGATTCCTACCTAAATTGTGCTGAACTTTTTTGGTCCACCCATTCTACGATGTGCCTTTGTGTGCTATCCTACTTTCTACCTACCTAGCATCTGATATTCCAACATCCCCCATGCCTTGACTGTTGATTTTTCCGGTGAATCCAATTTCTAGGAACCTTGCATGGGTGCCAATTTCACATCAATTTTGGATCATGCACTGACTGTCAGCGAAGTTTTCAAATCAAGATAATCAGTGGAAAGATCTCTTCCAAATAGTCCATTTCCCTTGAAAACCTCTTTGCATGGTTTCTCTTAATTTACTTCTCAAGACATCTCTTATGTCTTGGAGTCTTGATATTGCAGTCTGATGGTTCCCTGTAAAGATTTGGTGCTTACAATATGCTCCTCTACATCTCCCACCCTCGGTAATTACATAAATATGTGCTTGTTTCCTTCTTACAAGCAGTAAGAAAATTATCAGTTTTCTTACCCACAGGTCAATGATTACCTCTGGAGGTCTTTAAATAGAGGTTGGATGGGTGTCTTTCAGGAGGGCTTCGGTTGTGTTCTCCTGTACAGCAGGGGGTTGGACCTTTTGGCTTCCTTCCATCTCTAAGATTCTGTGATTCTCGATCATGATACCAAGAGATTTAGCGCATTTTGGAGGGGCAGTTGGTCTTTGGAGAGTTAACTTCTAAATGTTATATACAAGATCGGTAGCAAAAATATATTGGTCTTGCAACACCTTTTCTTACTGGCTCTGAAAACAAAACTTGTGAATGCTCTTTATATCTCCAAATCCCAGTCACTGGTGTCATACTGTTATAAGTGTGAAATCTATGCAAGCCTGTCTTTTCCAGGGAAGTTGGTCCATCTTTTCCAAATCAGGACTTTGTGGCTTATCACCCAAAGCTTCTTCACTTTCTACTGAGTTCCTTCTTCTACTTCTGTCAGTGAATGCATTTCTGGAAACTCATTTTCTGTCCTCTTGGGAAGAAATTTGAGGAAAGTTGTGTTGTGTTGACTTAAGCGTGTGGTGGCTTCTCTATTTCTTGGCTTGTTGTTGCTCGATAGCTTCCTGCCTCTCCAATCTTCTTTCTCAGCAGGGGAACATTGTTGATGCTACCTTCAGTGGTCCTTCTGAGATGGTACTGTGGGACCTTCCACCAGTCTTTTTAATGCCAGACACACATATTCTAAACAAGCCCTATCAAGGTGGTAGTAACACCAATGCCCCAAGCTTGGCCCTTGCTCATAACTCTCCTTGGATTGCTAAATATTTTAATACTTGAGCTATAATAAGTTTTTTAAAAAGTGATCTGTGGAACGAGTTTTGCTCATGTCTTTTTGAGGACTGGTCAAACTTCCGTCAGGACAAACTTTAACATAAGTGTTTTAGCCAACAGTGGGAGGAACCGATGAAGATGATTTTCAAAGAGGTAATGCATAGCTATGATGTTTTGTTGGTTAGCCCCACTATGAAATTGCTGTCTTTGAATAATAAGGTCATATTAAGGGCAGCTAAGAGTCAGTAACCTGTTTATCAACTCTCTCTCTCTCATTTAAGGGCTAGAGCGATTAAAATAAATGTGAGCAATACTCTTCATTATACTTGGATTATAGGACATTCCTTGAAGTCCTGTTCATTTTGCCCTGTAGAGTGAATGGCTCATGAATAAAGTACCCAATTAAAATATGGCAATCATCATGGGTAGCATGAACATTCATATCTATATCTTAATTTTTCATATCTTCACCGTATGTCATGGGATCTCTTGCCCACATAAACTCCACAATTGCAGTATGACTCCTCCCTTGGCATCTACCCATCCACCTACCACTTTATTTATATCTCATTTTTTCCCCACAGTGGAACTCAAAACAGTTTACAAAAAGGTGGAAAACACTGTTTTAAAATCCCATAATATTTTCCCCAACATAAAATATGATATCTTGATAACAAGTGTTTGCTGTTCAGGAGAAATTGTGCATCATATACTGCGTTTTTGGCTGGAAAAAGGAAGGAAGGTCTGATGTCATCTCTCAGGGAGAGAACTTCTGGTCTGCATCTCGGCCAAGGTTGTTTTCAAACTTGATTCATTTCCTCTCCAGCTTCCCAAATTCATTCCCTGGAAAACCCAGCTACTTCAGCCCACACCTACACCTCTTACTCTTGGCCTGTTTTTGGTGGCTTTTATCTTTCCCATCCCAAGAGTCTTAGGAGCCAGAGTTCTGTGAAGGGAGTTGCTGACGCAAAACTGAGAATTCTCAGCATTGCAACCAAACTAGGATTTCTAAGACTGTTAGTTGAAATAATATAAATAGAAGGCCTTGTATTGGTATGTCCTTGGTGCCAGGTTCACTGGCTAAAATAGGGTTTGGTGGTTCCCTCTTTTTTGGGTGGGCATTGGTGATATAAGAGACTCCTCCCTCCCCATCAGGCAGCCAGTTCTAGCCGCCATTTTAAATTTCCAATATTGCTCCATTAGGGGCATTGTGGAAATCGAAATGGCAGCTTAATCCCAGTGCCAGACACTTTGCAGATATAAAAATAAAACAATAAAGGGGATAAGACCCATTAGCCAGTGGTGCAGCTGCCCAAGAATGTCAAATATGTAAAGTAATTGTGCCTGTCTTTGAAAGATTTCAGAGAGCAGAATTAAAAAATGGAACCAAGCAAAGTTTGGTCTGATGTTGACATTTAAGACAAATTCTAGTATCAAAGATGGGATATTGTATAGCCATAAGGAAGTTCATAGGGGAAAAAAATGGAAGGTCATCTGTTAAAAGAAGCTGATAAAGTTTACAAGAAGGGATCAGAGCTCAAACTTTGCTCCATCCTATGATCCAGGAAATGGTGCATCGGCAGGTTTTGTGAAATGGAGGGTCAACACCATTCCTGTCTTCCTTTGTTCTCTTTCTTATATGGAAATCATAGACCCCCAACTAAGTTCCTTCCATAGCAGAACGAGCTTCATGGGGAGGCAATTCTCCACCAATTTTCTTCTTAAAGGAAGCAATTAATATTTTTAGCAGTTTTCTTCCTGCTGTGAAAGATGCACAAAAACCATGCAGTTTCCAAAGCTTATTCACAATTTTCTGTACAGAGTTCATTCTCTGCACAGAAAATAATCTATGCAGAAAAGAATACTTCTTCTATGCAAAATCCTGCATAGTAATATGATTTTTTGCAGCCAAAGTGCTGTTTCCTGCACAGAAAATGTTGTTTTCTGTACAAAACAATCACATGCGAATTTTGCGTAGAATAAGTCCCAAATTGCGAAGATATTCATCAGTCCAGGATTCTTGTCCTTGGGGTTTCTCAATGCTCAAAAAACATTTTTTTTAACATTTCTGGATATTCTTAACTATTCTTTCCATCTCTATGCATTTTCTGCAAATTTTGCAATTTAGGTGGGGAGGGGAAGAGAGAAATTACAATGGCATGATGGCGATGATACAAAGGATGAGAATAGTAGCAGGAAACAGGGGTTTGAAAAAAGATCCAAAACACAGTGGGAAACACTGGCTGAACAACTCAGGGTTTAGATCTCAGCTTAATCCCTTATTTGCCAATGCAAGATCCCTTGCAACTGTAGCGTTGCCCTTTTTAGCTTGCCTAATTGGGATTTCTTTCCTCCCTCACTTTGGCTATTCCTCTAAGCACATATTTAGCACATGAGTGCTATGGATTTAAAGAACCTGAGCGCACACAAATGTATGTGTGAACAGACATACATGAATAAGCCAACATTGTTGGTTTAACTCTTGGATAAATTAGCAAACCATAATTGCTTGTCTTAGCAAGGGATATATAGTTCATCCTATCTTGACCACCTTCTGGAGAATCTCAACTTTCAGTTTAAAAAGAGAAAGTTTCTAATCTTAAAGGCTGCAAATATAAATATACAATCTGGAGTGTGGGGAAAATAGCTGCTGAGATCTCAGAATCCAGGATGACAGTTGAATAGGATTTCCAGGGACTTGAGGGGATAGCCCTTCCCGCTTTAAGAGCAAGAAACCCAGAAAAATTCATGCAAAGCACAAATGACAGGATAAGTTATGTAAATAACATACATTTGCATAACGGTGTAGAGTTTCAGGATGCAAAGCTCTTGCTGTGTAATTGTTCCATGTCAACCACAAAACATTATGAAAGGTTCAGATTACAATACCTCCTGTTTGTCACCATGGCTTCCCCACTGCTATTCCTGTCTTAATTTTTTTTCTGACAGTGTGAGGTTGTTGCTTTTTTAAATCAATAGCACCAAGAGCTGTCCATCTGGACACATCCTAGCTCATACAATTCACCTTTTCCTTTGAGGTCTTTCATAGCCCACCTTTGTTTCACCGTACAATGCACAGGGCAGCTCTCAGCCTGGAGGGAAACAAAGCAAAGCTAAAAGAAAATAATGATTATAATGTTTTTAAAGTTTTCTTTTAAAAGTTAAACAAGCTACCTGATTAAGACTGCACTTATGTATAAATAATTTTAGAGCACTTAAAGCTTAACAATAAAATTAAAGAGTACAATGCACAAATATGTTTAAAAAGACCCTTCTACAGCAACCTGTTGGCAAAAGGAAAACAGAGGGGGCTGCTCCAGACTGTGGAAGGGAGTTCCACAGTTTGGAGCAGCCACTGAAAAGGCCCTGTCTTCCGTGTCCTCTCCAAATGGGCCTGTGGTCTGATGGGACAAAAAGAAAGCCCTCCCCAAGGATCCCAAAACTTGGGCAGCTTTGTTTAGGGAGATACAGGCCAAGATGTTGCATGAAGCAGGTGCAGCATAAATGCTCCCTTGCATGGACTTCTATGTCCTTCCTCTATCCCGGCAGCTGTCAATCGCCCCTGAAAAGGCCACTGTTGTTTACTGCGAAGAGAGGAAGGGGAGAGGCAATTCAGGGCGTGAAAGAGCAACTGGTTTTGGCATGGAGGAGGAAGAAAATGAGAGCACGCCCACATAGGGGGTGAATCTTCCTTCCCTTCCCCTGGGAACAAACCCAAGCTGCATCTTCGTCAACTGAATTGCCTCCCTCCTCACCGGTAAACATAAACTGGTGGTAGCCCCCGCTAGGGCCTGAGAGCTGCCAGGAGCAGGAGGTTTTGGATGCAGGGCACAAGGCTAGAGACTAGCCTCTGCAACCCGTTCAAAAAGAGGTCACTCATACACGCATGCAACAATCAATCAATCAATCAATCAATCAATCAATCGCTTTTATTATACCCCTCCTTTTTCCCAAGATTGAGACTCAGGATACCGGCCATAGTTTTTCAGATACTCTGAACCTAAGCCGTAGAACTGGGCTGGCCTTAAACATGACATACACATATCTCAGATTATGTTATTGCTAGTTTATGTGAACAGATCTCTTAAAATGCCTCTTATGGCTTGATGCTTGGACAGCAGGGCCTTGGGACCTTTCAGTGCTAGGAAAAACTCAGATCCCAGCCTTGTTTCTGTTTTTGACAGTCTTTGGGTGGTTCCACCTGAATTGTTGTTGGCAGTTTCTGTTGATGACACTGACGGGATGGAGTCCAGGACTTTGTACCTGCCAAGAGTAGTTAATTATATGGCTAGATCAAAAGGGAGGAGCCAGCAATAACATTTAAAAAAAAAAAAAGCAAAAGCAGCATTTCCCTATTTGTTTGTTCTGCTGTTTCTCTTCCAAGAATCTGCGAATCACTTCTTTGTTTGCCCTGACTCCTGCCCCACCCTTTCACCTGTGCTTCACCCACCACCTCCAATGGCCACGGTCTGTAGAATCCTAAAGAGATTGCGGGATTGCAGGGATGTCCCCTCTGCTACAACCATCCCCTTCTTTTTTTGCATTTGTGTCTTATGCCAACAAAACTCCAAATAGCATGATGATTTCTCAGTCACCCTGGGGAATCTCCAAGCTGACAGAGTCCTGTTTTACTGAGAACGGTGTGTGTAAGGCATTGCATTGCGCTTGCAATCTGTTTCTCTCTGTGTGTCCCTGCATAATCTCTGTATAATAACATCTGTTCTGCTGGATGCTGGTTTCACCAATACGAGAGCAGCTGCTGTTTGAGTCATAAAGGCACCATGGGGCCCCTGGGGATCCTCTAAAGGGGCACGGATGGGAAACTTCTCAGCACCCTATGAAGCTAGTAATTTCCATGGCTCCTTGCTGATCACTGCTTCTTTTGAAACTGTTTTGAGTGTATTCGTATATGCAAAGAAGTGAAGCAAGGGTACACAAACAGGAGAGAGAGAGAGAGAGAGAGAGGAGATTTCTGGTTTAAATACTTCCCCAAGCACCCCAACCAAGTTAAGGGGCATTTGTCCACTGGCACCCAAGTTGTTTTGATAACTGATGGAGGCAGGAAGAAAATCCTCCTGCAGTTCCCCTCAGTCCTCACCCCCAGCAGTAAGAATGTAATGCTAACAAGTCAAATAGCTAACAACGTGCTGCCCTGTCACGCCACCCAGCCTCCTCTGTCTGCGGAGGGGGCCTCCCTCTGCCCTGCCTCCTCTATAACCTCTAGGAAGCACTAGCGGTACCTCTCCCATGTGATTTTCCCCGGCAGGATGTCCCAACATTTCTCTCCTCCACCGTCCCCATGGCTATCCTTGTTCAACGTCTTAGCAGGACAAGAGACAGAGCACCCCCCAGACTGAGCACCAGTGGATCTTCAAAACAGACAGTCCAGTACATTGTCTAAGAGAAGAACCCAAACTTTCTTTTCATTACGGCCTCTGAGATATTGAAGTTGATGCCACTTGAGCGTCCATACCAAATCACATAGTCATTCACTTTTCCCTCAACCATTCATCTTAAAGATCACTGCAGTTTGAAAATTCCTTATTAATTGTATTTTTTTAAAGTGATGTCTTCAATAAGAAGCTGCAGGGGGGCCTTGTTAAACTTCTCCCCAAGTTCCTTTCTTCTTCCTTCCTTGCCTTGCCAAGAAGAAACAGCACAAACACACACCATTCATGCACACACATTTCCTCTGGGACCTGCAGCAGACTCTCTTCCTTTCTTGAAGAGCAACCCAAAGATGGTCTTTCTTGATGACCAAACTAGATGGGACCTTGTCTGGATTCAGGGGCCACGAGGCCAGTGAATGGATGACTGTCTTTTTATTTTGTGTCCAGAAATGCTCTCCAGCCCCATCTTGACGTCTTCAGAATACCTGCCACTTGAGAAAGAGAATGTCACCTTGGAGTGCCACACCTCCAGCAGACCTGAAGTCACCGTCTCCTGGTACAGGGATGGGAAACCTGTCCCAACTAACGCAATACCTTCTGGAAATAGCAGAAGCCTTACTATATACAACTTCACCAGAGCAGATGATGGGAGTTATACATGTGTGGCTGGAAATGCAGTCAGCAATGCAACAAGCAACCCCATTGTCATAACTATGGCATGTGAGTAACCCCATCTCAGTTTGGGTGTGCCTTTGCTTTTTTGGGATGGGTGTCATGGAGTTTGGTTGTACTTCCAAAATGAGAGACCATGGAGCTCAACCCTTCCTCCACTCCCCCATCACTCTCATACTGTGACATGTGAAGGTAACTTAGTAATGAGGGGAAAGCATTCCACAAACACACCCTCCTCCTTACCAAGGCTTCTGCCCTCCTGTATGTGCCACAATGTTGGAAGCAACTTGCAGGCGTAAACCGCAGTGGAACCCATCACAGAACAAGCTTTGTTCCTGACTTCAAGATTGCCGGTCCTTTTTCTGGTCTGGGAATAAGGCCCATGGGATGGCACATAGAAGCTGGGCAAAGAGGGTGAAGCACCCTTTCTCTGTTTCCATCACCGTGACCTGATTCAGCTTCCTTTCTTTTCTAGATGGGCCTTACAATGTAAAAATAACCCAGGGACAAGACTCCCAGTTGGCTCTGGTGTGCTCTGCAGACTCCAACCCAGCGGCACAGTTTCGGTGGTTTGTCAATAACAGTGACACCGGTGTGACAAATGAAACTTTCCCTCTTAGCCTGTTGACCTCGGAAAATCAAGGGACTTACACCTGCCAGGCTCACAACACCAGAACCAACCTCACTGCCTCGGCCTCTCGGAACATAACAGTCGATGGTGAGTCTCCAGGGCTGGCAACCTTTCCCATGGTTGAGAAAGCCTTAGGCCGTCTCCGATCTGGCTACGCAAAGAGCTAGTCACGTTTGTCTGGAGACAGGAATTATATTCAGAGACGTGGCTGACTTGTGAAGGGGGAGGAACAGGATTGGATCCAGGTGGGGTTAATTTCACCTTGGTTCCATCAAAGTCAACAGGACAATCTGCAAGCCCCACTGAATTTAGTGGAAGGTAAGGGCAAGTGATGTAGCTCAAGTAACTGGATCCAACCTGTTGCCCTACTTAGAGTTGCCCTTTGAGGGAGGGCTGGATGAGCTCTTTGTTGACTGCCATTAACACCTTATGTCCTACACTTTGGGATGAAACTACCATTCCCAAGACGTTTATGGTGTCATAAAACAAAATGTGACAAAGCTAGGTAAGGCATAATCGGAGCCATAAACTTTTTTAAGAGGAATCAAACATTAACTACTGACTGCCATTAAGTTAAAAAACACGCAGCCTTGTTGAAAGAGGCGATGATGTGGTGAGGACTGGCACGTCACTGGCACAGATGGGCAAGCCTGTGCGATCCCAGTCCTCAGAGCCATTGAGACTTCCTTTCTCTCCCTCCCAGCCCTAGAAGCTTGGTCAGTTTTTTTTTATTTTGTATCTTTACATTATATTAAAAAGACTTAGAAGTTTTGTAGTCTTGCTTGAATGGCTGTTCCTTGCCGTCTCCTTCTCTGGCTATTGCTGGGAAAGTTTCACCTCTCTAATCTCACCATGGCAGGTGACAGTGAAAGGGCCAGGGTTTTGGTTTTTTTTTAAAAAAAAAAATCAAAGATAAAGGCTAGTCTCCTTTCCTGGACTTGGTCCTGAGTGCTGGGAAATCTGTGGCAAATGTATCTGACCCTTCCTGTCCATCAGTCAGGGGAGGGGGGCTTGTTTGCTGAAGATTCAGCAGCACTGAAGTGTGCTTGTGTGCGCATTTGCCGTTTTGGGCCTTCAGGATGTGTCTGGTGAGCCTCAGGCGAATCTGTCATGGTTTTTTGGGGGGCTGTGTGTGTGTGTGATGCACTCAGTGGGATTCCATGGCCACGTGGGGAACTGAACCCAGTGTGCAAACCACAATACCACCCTGGTTCTCTGTGTGCACGCATGCATACATATATATATATATATATGGCCATTTCTGCACTAGCCTGTTATAGCTCTATATATGGAACCCCAGGATTCCATAGGATGTTGAAAGTGGAATCATAGTGCTATAACAGACTAGTGCGGAAATGGCCTCTGTGACCATTCACCCATCATAGCAGCGTGCATAAATACATATCTTTGCAAACACTCACCCATCATAGTGGCATGCATGTGTGTGTATCCGTGAGCACTCACCCAACATAGTGGCGTACATGTGTATTCATAGATATCTCTGTGAAGACTCGGCCATCACTGTCATGTCCATGTATGCGTACTTATCTCTCGAAACACATAGAGGTAACAATAGCGTGCCCATATGTGTACTTCTGTGAACACCCTGGTATTAAGAGAGTGCTATGAGTGTCTATGTACCACTGTAAACAGGTGTCATGTTAGCATTTATATATACATATATATGTACACCTCTGGGAAAACTCATCCATCCCTGTGGCACAGCTTGCCATGTGGTTACACTTTTATGTCTCCTATTCCAAGTTGTCCAGCTGCCCCCCTCAGCTGTGCCTTTCAGAAACCTGCCAGTCAGAGGAGAACAGACCAGAATAGTCATGCCATCCAGAAGACAAGGAGGGCTATTCGGACCTGTTCTCCTCCACCATGGCATGCTTGCCTTCCTTTTTCTTCACCAGCTGCAGTGAAAAGGACTTTGGAGGGGAGGTGCCAATGGAGAAATTGTGAGGAAGGGCAAACTGTCTTCCTCTTCTCTGGGCATCACAAAAGGGGAAGCCGTGGCTGCCATTTCTTCTTTTGCAGCCATGGAAGTGTAGCAGCTGTTCTGGAACTGTGTGCCATGAGAAAAAACTGCCGGCGTACCACAAGAAGTGGGTTTAATGAGTAATGAAAGGCCTTGTGAACTGAAATCACACACTCCCAGAACAGATCGAGGCCCTGCCTCCCCACTCCACATCTTTTACCATCTCACCTCTTCACAGGGGCTGCTCTGTCCCTCCCCATCACATGCAAAATGTTTCATCCTATAGTACCTTTTAAATTTATTTTGGGCTTATTCTGCAAGCTTTCAGAATTTATTGGTGCTGTAAAGTGGGATGTAAAGTATTTCAGACAAACAAAATGGCGGAGAAGATCTTTGCTGCATTGCTGCATGAACTTTGTTTACAGGGTGATCAGAGAGGCATAAAGAACGTAGAGCTTCTCTAAGGATGTTTGAGTCTTAGTCCTATGTCCTGTATATGGGGAAATTTTTGCACTGAGAGAGCCAAAGCATGCTCAGGTTTTAATTCAGCAAAAGGTCCACACTGCTGTGAATTGCAGGGAAAATGCATGTTTTGAAAGGTGCAGGGGGCTCTCTGGGTTGCAAACTGGCCATGTTGTGCCGTCCACCTCCCAGGCAGACATTTGTTAATCTAGAATGCCCAAAAATGGTCAGTAACAAGGAGCAGAAATGGAATCCTGACATTGTTGTGGTAGTGTGCATTCAAGTCATTTTTGACTAACAGCAATCCTAAGGTGAACCTAGCACAGGGGTTTCTTAATAGGTTTCTCCAGAAGAGTTTTGCTGTCCCGTCCTCTGAGGCTGAGAGAGGGTGACTTGCTTGAGGACTCCCGGTGGGTTTCGACTTAAACCCCGGTCTATGGAGTTACAGTCCAAGGCTCAAACCAGTACCCTGTGTGGACTGTGATCCTCATAAGTCTGGATTGGCAGGTGGTCTGTGGGCACAACAGAAGACCCCTTTCTCACCTAACATCCAAAGTGTGGGATCGGCTCTCCTGCATGTCTTCCCCTCCTCTGCTGAAACACATTTTCAGAAACCCCAGGCCAGCATGGCTTTTCCCTTGCACCTGAGCAATCCCCTCTGGAAACATAAGAAACGCATTTGTGTCAGGAGGAAACCCAGTGCTGTTAAAGATTCCTGGCATGGCACTCCTGGTCTGGAGGAGACCTGCACTGCGGCAGCCCTGGGCTTACTGAGGCAACAGGGAAACCGAGTGAATGGTGTGTTAAGGGGTACCTTGTCCACCCTGTAATCTTGAATATCTGCTTTAGAACTGGAGTAGAATAATTCTGGCCTGGCGGTTGTCCAGACTGTACAGTTACAGCAGTTTGATTCCACTCTAACTGTCATGGCTCCATCCTCTGGGATCTGTAGTTTTCTTGAGGGGCTACTGTGGCTAGAGCTATCTTTCAGAGTTTCAAGTCCCTCTCCAAACTATAAGTCCCTGTCCATCTCCATACGACAAACTCCATAGGATGTACCCACGGCAGGAAATGTAACCTCGGAGTGCTATCAATAAAAAGTTGTGGGTACACCCCGAAATTTCTCTGCGCTCTTTTTTCCTCATCAGTAGTGCATGGAGGGAGAAGTTTCTCTGAAGGCAGTCCTATGTTCGTGTGATTTAAATGGGGCAGGAAAACCCCGCTTTGTAAAACTTCTCTTTTCTCGTTTCCAATAGAGCCACCCCCCCATGATCAAGGCAACAATGGTGGCCTTTCCGGTGGCGCCATTGCTGGGATTGTGATCGGCTGTGTGGCCGGAGTCATCCTCATTGCAGGCCTGCTGTATTACCTGTGCGCCAAGACCTCCATGGGGTAAGTCTCCCCCTTCTGGTCTCCCGGTTGCCCTCCCTTTTTGCCCATCTCTCCCTGGCTTCTCCAAGACCTTTCTGCTCTCTGGCTACCTGGGATGGTGTGGACTTTTGCGCACTTCGGGGGTTTGTTGCTGTCTCACTGGTGGGGGGTTCCTTTCCTGGCTCTCTCCACCTTCAGTAAGAGTCCTGCCCCATGGTTCTCTTGGAAGCACTGAGTGTGAATCCTGCTATCTCATGCCTCTCTCCCACTCAAGCTCACAAAAGGCAAACCAGGGTCTCACTGGGTTTAAGAAGGAGGAAAAGAAACTCCTGCAGTGCTTTGATTCAGGAGATGGTCAACAGGCAGCCCTGTCCTGATTTTGTTGGATGCTGGCTACCTGAATGCCTTGCTTTTCATTACACTGATCAGGCCTGATGGGAGCTGCAGTCCAACATCATTTGGAAGGCCTCACCTTGGCCCTACTTCTGCATTGATTGGAGAAGTTGCAACAAATGAAATTCTTTTTTTATATATTTATTTAACCCGGCTATCAAAGGCTTGGGCATTGAGGCAATGGTGTTGGATATTGTATTTGTATTTCTTCCTTTTGCAGTCTTTAAATTCAGATACCTATGTTGTAGGGGAGAATCCTCACCTCAAGCTAGGAGAGAAGCAGGAATTACCAAAATAAAACAGTGGAAGTGTCTGGCTTTCTCTCTCCTGCATCGTTGTGCAAACAGTAGCTTAGAACAATGCTTCCTCCGGGGAGTTCTAGCCACTGCTGGCCAAGGGAAAATAAAACAGTTAAAAGATCTAAGCAGCACCTGCCACTGCAGCTACTACTAGGTTTAAAAAATTAATATCCACTCCATGCATTGAGGAAAGGGGAGTCGCTGAACCCCAAGCCATCATCCCATGCAGCCCTGGGGGCTGAAAAGTGGCTTTTCTTGTTAGAAAACATAGCCAGGTCAATGACAGTGCAGGATGGTTGGTTTCTTAATCTTTAAAAACTGCTAGTTTGGCCAGTGGCAAGGCAGAGGAAGGCAGGGGGATGTGTTATTGCAGATGGTGCATCAGTAGCACAGGACGCGGGACAACCTACTGAATTGGCCGTGGGGAAACGAGCCCTGCTTGTCTCTCGGATCACCCAGTTTCTGCTGTTTACCTAGGAGAACGGAGCGGCACGCATCCAATGGAAACATACCCTCGGCTCCCGGCCACAGTGAGTACCAGCCCAACGGGCCGGGCCGGGGCCTCTTTCGACACATGCCACGTGCTCTATGCTGCTCTCACTGTTACCACCACCACCACCACCACCACCAAGCTGCCCCATAAGTCATCCAGAGCTTGGAAAAGATTACTTTCGTTGGGCTACAGCTCCCAGAAACAACCCCCACCAGTTACTTGGGGAATTGTAGCCCAGCAAAAGTAACTTTTCCAGGCTCTGACATCTGCTGTGCTGAAGCTGCAGAGAAGTTTGACAGTTTTCCCACCTACTCACCTACTGGAGGAACTTGGCTGTTTCAACTTGTCTTTCCTTTGGTTTGTCCAAACTCTAGCCGACCCTCAGCCACATTGAGTCAATGGGTCTACTCCTATCAAGACTAACCTATAGGATTCAGGATTCCAAATGCGTGATCGAACCTCATGGAGTCTTGTTTGTTTTTTGGAGGGGGGAGGGGGAAGCAAAGAAAGAAGTTGACCGCATTTCCCAGTTCCAAGAGCATGGCTTAAGATCTCTTCCTTGACCCTCGCGCTACGGTGGCGTCTCAGTTGCCGGGGGACGGAGCACGGGGAAGAAAGCAACCGTATCTCTGCAGAGCACTGGTTTGGTTTCCTCCCCTGTCATTCTTTCCCTTGCTGCAAAATCCTGCATGGGTCAGCTTTTGGGATTCCTGTGGCAGCAGCAACTCTAGAACAGCCTGGTGGTGGAAAAATACAAAACTGGAATTCATGCAAAGGATTTATTTGAAGTGATGGAGAGGGCTGGGCAGATGGATCTCTCTTTCTTTGGGAAATGCCGATTTTCCCACCCCTTACCACCTGCAAGGCCATGGTCAATGCCTGCTTCTTCCGTCATACTCGAGCTTTGGTCTGAAGCAAGGGGCGAAGGCGGAGAAATGGGGGGTTGAGGGTGGAAGCCAGTTGCCGGCTCCTCTCTCACTGTACCCCACAGGGCCTTGGAGCATGGGGGACCCAGCACAGGTAGGAAGGGGAGACAAGGGGAGAGGGGGAAGAGGGAGGGGGAGGGGGGAACAAGCTGGGCAGGAGGAAGGAGGTGTTTCGTTCCCCCCTCCCACGACTTCCAGCCCAGTTGCCAAACTGGTGAACCGTTGCCGCATTCACCCTGACTGAGGGCTCCTGAGTCTTTAAGAGTTGCATAAAGGAAGATGGCTTTATGCTCTGGGTCTTTCTTCTTTTCTCCATTGCTGTACTCTAGTGGACCGTAGAAGCGGTACCCACCTTTCCTCTCTATGCAGCACTTAAAGGTCTTCTGGCATCTGGAGGAGGACCCCACGGTCAAGGGGAGAATCCCGATACGTTTTCTTTGCCCCACACTGGCTTCACTAATCCTGCTTGCACTGCTCACACCGCCTGCTTTGGCTAACCTGGTGGGAGTGGCGGGTCCCGGGGTCTTCTTTGTCACTGGCTCCTGCTTGGCTCAGTGGGGCTCGGGTGCAGGTTCTGTCCGACGACAGTCCCCTGATTCTCTCTCTGTCCTGTCTCTGTCATTTCAGACCAGGGCGTTACTGACACCAAGCCCAGAACGGTAAGGACGGAACCTTTATCAACCTTTATGGGACTCGGGAGTTCTGTTCCCATTTCTGCAAGGGGGGACGGGGGTTACATTTGGGGTCAACCCATCAAGGCTGTTCTTGGGGATGGGGCACAGGATGGTTGGCCATTTGGGGCTTCTTGGGAAGGCAGCCAGCAGGCTTTTCAGGGCCTGTACAACCTGTCTCCCCTGCCCCCCTTTTTTTCCAAAACAGGAAGTGACCAGGGGGCTGAAGATGCTTGAGAATGTGGGGGCCATAGCACTCCCCCTTCCAAAAAGCGAGGGGCACACGTTTGGCCATTTGGAGACAGAAAAATGTTTTTGTGTCTGGAAAAGTGCAGGGGAGCTCCCTACAGGGAGCTGATGTGTCCCCCTACCCCTTAGCAGTACTGTTCCCCAACTTAGAGGAAATTGGAGGTTTTGTGGACTTCTGGAGCCTCTTTTCCATCCTGAGAAGGAAGGAGAGGCTGGTTGCAGTTGTCACACACACACACACACACACACACGGAGAGACAAATACAGCAGCTGGGATGTGTCTCCCCAACAGCAATATTCGCCTCTTTTAATAGCAGTTGCCTTGAAAAACATCATTCTGATTGCTATAGCTCAGCATTTTTCAACCTTTGGTCCTCCAGTGGTTTTTGGTTCAGATCCTTGGCGAAGCTGGCTGGTTGTTCGGGTAGATGGAAGTTCAAGACGTGTGGCGTCCTTTCACTTTACCCAGTTATAGCCCTATGATTCTATTTTAACAGTCATGACAACATCCTGTGGGGTCTTGGGATTTGCAGTTTAGGGAGAGGCATTTAGATTTCTCAGCCAGAGAATGCTAGAGTCTCGCCAGACTACAAATCCCAGGATTCCATAGGATGTAGCTGTGCCAATTAAAGTAGAATCACGGCACTACAATTGTGCAGTGCGGAAGAGTCCCTGGAGGACCAAAGCTTGGAAACCTAAGCTATAGATCAATCTGCTCTTTAAGCATGAAGTCTTTCCAGATGATGCTTTTGTCATGCAGTCACCTTTCTTCCTTTGTGGATTATGACATGGAAGTCCATTTTGTAATCCTCCTGGTTTCCCACACCTTTGGCCATATTTTTTTCTTTCCACAAACAAAAATGCTGTTAAGAAGAGAAAAGCAGAGTCTTTGGATTAGTATGAACCTTCCGCCTGCATGGAAACATGGACAGGCCATCCAGTGTGTTTCTTACACTTACACACACACACACACACACACACACACACACACACAGACAGCAGGCCAGTTGGCATCCACAGGGTCCCTGGATTATAACTTCTCTAGTGCTGGTGAGGTGAGTCCAGTATAGTGTCCGTATGGACAATCAGACAGCCCCGGGGGACAGCTTTTGATCTCTGGGGTAAGTTGGGTAAGTTGGTTGCCTGTGTCGTCTGTTGGCCATCAAGTTAGAAGGAGAATTTTCCTGTACGCCCCGGAAAGATCTGAGGTGAGCCATCACTGCTACCTGTCCCAAGAGAATCTGGGTATCTCAAACAGATGGGGAACATTTTTTCTCAGGGGGGACCTCAAGGTTGCTTGGTGATGCCCACCTTTGGCCTAGGTAGTTCACTCCTCTCCACAAATGCAGCCAGATTTGCCACTTTTAAAACAAGGAAGTCCTTGCCCCTGGGCCTTTAATCTTACCCATAGCCAGAAATTTTGAGGACTTAGTACGGTGTGGGGAAAAGACCCCTAACAGCAAAACAGCTAGAGTTGAGACCCTAAGACCCTAATAAACTTGAAGGCCATTTTCTTGCAATCAACCCACATTTAAAAAAGAGTTTTAATGTTTGTATCAAATGTATAAATCAGTGGACCAGATGTTGCCGATCAGCCCAAGACTTCAGAGTGGGGCTGGTGCTCCCAGAGTGAAGTGGAGAATGTCGTTTTCCTTGCTTTTTCCCCCTTGTTGATCTGAGACTTACATGGCGGTGATGGACTTCTGTTGTCCTAAAAAAGAGAGAGAAAGGGAAGGGTGTGATGGAAATTGGGGGGTGGTAGGGGCGGCACCCGCAGGGCCCCTGCCTTTCTCTGTCTTGCGCCTTCTCCTCCGACCTTCTTTCTCTTCTCTTCCAGGGTGAAGATGACATACAGTATTCAACACTAGCCTTCAATGCAAACAATCCTCCACAGCCAGCCCCAGGGGCCACCCAATCACCAGACAACATTATAATTTACTCAGAAATCAAGAAGAAATGATCAGGGATCTGGTTTTTTGTTTTTATTTTTTAAATCCTTCTCTGGGCTCTCTCTTAGCGTGTCTCTCTACAAAGATCCACCTCTGCTTTTCCTTGCCCTGTATTCTTGCACCGGAGGGCACGCAGGGGAAAAGGAAAACACACCCAAAAACACACACACACTCAAGCAACCACTGTTCTGCTGCCTCTTCTGAAGTGGAAGCAAGTGAGGGACACACTTCCTGGTGCAGTCAGATTCCTCCCAAAACCCTTTAATCTGGAAAAAGGAAGTGGACTCCTCAACACTTCCTGATGCAAGAAGACTGGCAGCGGAACGTAGAAAAGGCCAGGCTTCACCCTGCTACGTGTGCACTCACAAGACTTTGTTTGATCCTCAGAACTGGGCGAGGGAGAAGGCTCGGAACCACCTGGATTTCCTTCCTCCTGTCTGCCGCAACTGCTCATGGGTCCCCCCTGCACCCAGAGCTGCTCATTTCCATACTGGGCCTGGCCGTGCCAGCCTCCTCCGCTCTTGGACTTGTCTCTCGGGTCTGGTGTTGCCGGGGAGCTGTGGTTTTTGCTGATCCCACAAGCAGCAGGGGAGGGCAGACAGATTCCTGGCTCCAGCGTGACTTTGGAGCAGACGCCCAGCATGGCAGAAGACTCTTTTGTTTGCTTCAATAAATGAGCCATC